>VXBJ01006747.1:48267-58510 GCA_013400055.1 Nycticryphes semicollaris
TCCCTTCCCTTCCCTTCCTTTCCCTTCCTTTCCCATACACACAGAGTCAGGTACACACAGATACCTGCTGTGACCTATTACTACTGAACACACCTACTGACCTACAGCTACCACCATCTTTTTCAAGGAGGACTGCAGCCACCCTTCATCCCTATAGCTGCCTGGGCTAAAATGCTGGCACTGGGCTCCATGGAACAGAGCCACATATGGGCTGTGGAGCATTTGTCACTTGTCACTCAAGGTATTTCACTTTTATTTAGTGGACAATTTCCTACCTATCTAGATTAACCTATAGCACTCACAGCAAGTATAAGCATAAAATCTTTATCATTCTATTCATTTTTCATGAGCTCAGAAGAGAGCTTTCAAGAAGTTGAACACATTTATAAAGCTGTGAAATCACTCATTGAGCTCCCCACTAAAGAGTTTTGTAAAAAATTGCAGGCAGATGCAGTTTTTCCCTATAAGTTCACAGATACAAGAGAAATAATTTGTTCTTATCAGTTAAAAATTACTGAATATCCACTCAGAAGCTAGAACACAGTACAATAGCTGGTGTGCCAGTTGTGTAGGTGGGACTCTAATTACTCTCTGAGGGACAGAAAAATGGGTACAGATTAAAAGCTACTTTATTCTGTTAATGTTTCTTTTGCTGTAAATTTCTACCACATCTTTTGCCAGAAATCAGCTTTGTCTTTGGAAAATATACCTCTTTTGATCATGGATTCAAATACCTTAATGTACTGTACTTAACTAAGTTAATGTTCAGAAAACATAGGAATCACTTTTAAACTCTGACTTCAACAGCTTTTCACGCAATGTAGGTACCAGTATCAGTGCTGAAGCAAAGCAACTTGCAACTACATTAAGAGGTAAAAGCAATGCAGCTGTTATTCACTAAAAACTTAACAGAGACTTCAAACCTCATTTTGAATACTACATTTCTTTTTGATCAAAAATTATAGGAAGGCTTAACAAACATCTAAAAGAAGAGCTGACTTGGAACATTTTCAATGCATTTGTACATTGTATTTTATTTTCATCATATTTTAAGAACACAAAGCTTGCTTTTCAAAAATGCAGAATGTTAGATATATAGATGATTTAAAATGTGCTTATACCCAGAGTGCTAGTATTCAATAGGATTAGGATTATTCAATTAGGACTGTCAAGAACCTTAAAAAACTTCAGAATATGAACACAAAGCTTCATCCTTTTTTCCTCTAGGAAGCTCTAGTGATGTTATAAAGCTTTCCTATTTTTTCTTATTTTAATAGTAAGACAGTAACCAAGACAGAGGGTTACAAACTCTGAAAAAAAAGTAATGCATTTATTTATTATTTGAAAAATACTAAGTATAACAGCACTAATTCTTGCAAGACAAAACCATAATTTTCTTCTACCACTAGCATAAATATTTGTTTATCTGTAACTTCTCTTCTTCCTTTTTAATCTGTTTTTCCTGATAGAAGAGATGAACTATCAGCATTGATGAGAAAAAGACACACGAAGATGAGTTTGTAAGAAGTCTGGGTATGAGAATAACCCAAAAAATTCCAATTTGAATGGCTATCCAAGGGAAGAATCATCACTTCTCAGATTTTTTCTTTCCTTTATCACAAATATGTTTGTTACAGAGCTTCTTGGTTCTGTTCTGAGGATCTGGTAATAATGTCCACTGCACTAAATAATTAATTCTTAGTTTGATGAATGCTCTCATTTAGGAATGACTATTCTGTTCTGTAATCCCTTACCTCCTTATTTTATCTTAGTTTACTGCTTCTGTATATAAGTTACCTTGACTAATGTTCCAGTGCTGCTTACCTTCTAAATAGAGTTTCAGGATGCAGTAACTTTTGGATGGATGAAAACTCAGATATCATTTTAGCATGGTGCACTGCATTGCAGTGCAACTTGAAGTTGATCAGGTCATCACACCTGCATAACACCTTCCGCACCTTAGGAGAACGTATCTAGACTTTGCCTTTATCTTACTGTTTCCACTTGCCTACCAACTGATCAAAGATGTGTCTGATACATTTGTACCACTTATTTTCCACTGTGAGGAAGAGAAGCAATTTCCTGAGAGTTTGGTCACAGAAAGGTAATAAAAAGTCTGGGGCTTCAAAAGTGATATTATAAACATTTAGATTTTTTGCCCTGGAGTTTTGACATAAATCTGTTTCTTGTTTGGTTCTGGTGATTTTGCATGCCAACAGCATTCAGTGATACACTGCACCATTTGGGCAAAATTTTCAGGATGGTAAATCTGACTGTTAAAAGGCCTAATTTCTTTTAAATAGCCCACCCTACCTATGTTTTGCTCTGGAATGTATTTGGCTTACCCGTCTTCTCTTTGAGTTCAGATTCTTTGAGGCCTTCTCTTCATGGGAGCTTAGATTTTATAATGACTATAAATTTATTTCAGTTTAAATACTTCGTAAGTACCTACACAAAATTAATATAATGGTTTTTATATTGTTTAAGAATTTTGATTTCCTATTTTAGACATCATCAGTTAGAAAACCACCGGCTGACAATTGGGCAGAAACATGACAACCTTTGACCAGAAGCTCAAAGAGGACTTAAAAAAAAATGATGCTGCCACGTAACAGAGTTTCATCATGTTTCTTTACACCTCCACAAACTACTGTTTGATAAACACATGGTGAAGCCATGACATCTCACTTTCTTCAAATATGGTTGGGAATAATATGACATTTTAGCTTCTAACATCTTGCAACTTTTTCATGGCATATGACAGGAAACTGAGCATTATTTGTGTGACTGTTGACTAGCTTAAAACAAAATCATTACAGAAAATATCCAGAGACAAGCTGAACAATTCCAGACTGTCTTTTTTTGTAGGTCAGCTTAACAAGATTTAGTTTCAGGACTTCCTTCCTTCCCAAGACACACCTAGGAATAAGTTTGTAGGAGACACTTTCATACATTCGGGTGCCGGATGTAGACTCTATACATTATTTATACAATCTAAATCACTCTTCTCCAAAACAAATTGAATTTATGAGGGAGAAAATCGGTTTTCTATTCACCATATACTTTTCAGATCAATATAATTTCACTGGTATTCTCCATTTTGTGAGAACAGCAAGGCTTTGTGAGTCTGTGTGTGTTTCAAAAGAATACTCTTAAGATTTGTTGTGGTCTCAGTAACTAAAACAAAGACCTGAAAGGAAAAGAAAAAAAAAAAAAGGTGTCTTCCAGTTGAAATTACTTATTTTAACATAATTTGGTTTTGAAAACATATTTTAAAGATTGTTATTCTTTTCAGCATGGAATAAAAAGATGTTTGGAAGCCTCACTGTTTTATTTCACAGGAGGATTTTAATTCGTCTTGTTAGCCTCATTTTCACCTCTATTTAGGCTTGCAAAGCTCCCAGGTAGTCTGAGACATACAAAGTTCCTCGGGGTCTGCTATCCTGTGTCTGTGGCCAGTGAAAAATTGGCAATGGAGATTCTCAGATCTTTGTGAAAGAAATATCCCAGAAGCTCAGGTCACAAAGTGAAGATGGAAACTTGAATATATCCTTCTACTGTGGATCTTTCAACCTCAAGTGCATTTGCTGCTGCTTAAAGCTGGAAGAAAAGCAGTGATGCATTTAGCATTTGTGAAACTGGAAAATCAGTGTGAAGTTTTTTCATTTCCTTTTGAGATTAGTCTCATAAACCTGAACTTCTATGTGTTGAGCCACACAAGCCTCTGGATTTTATTCATTTTGGGATTGTCAAAAGTATTGCACAACAAGAAGAGGGCACACAGGGTGGGTAGTTGGACAGTGTATTGAAAATTGTGCATCAAAATTCCTAAGGCTCTTTCAAAAATCTTAGTAACTAGGAGATAAGAGAGAAAGAGGGATATCACCTGCTAAAGCTAAAGGACAAGACAGAGTGTTACAGCTAATCTCTCAGCTGCATCGCTGATCAGACAAGAAAATGCTGGAAACCCAGTATCTTCATAAGGCAGAAGGCAAAATTACTTTGAAATAAACAGCATTCAACAGCCTCTTCTCCACTTTTATTTTTAATTTGAAACCAGTGTAGGAGGTATACTGCTTAAATTTTGTACCATGTGCCTTGTCATTGCCTGAAAATTTATGTAGCTGTTGCTATGGCTGCAGCTTCATCGACTGCATATTCTCACTTCTCTACAGCTAGAATGCTTCATGGAGTACAAATTTCCACTGCAGTGGTGCAAGAGAAGCTGCATAAAATCTTTTTGATCCAACTTATTTTCCATGTGCAGAATGTCATATATATATTGAAAATCTAGCTACTATCAGTCAGCAAAAAGCAGTTTCTTTTTTCTGCTAATCCTACAGAAATTAGATATTGTCTCCTTTCTCTTCAGTATGTTGCAGAGGACAATAGGCTCATGTAAGTTTATAGAACCTAACTTGCTTTGGCAACATCAGTATTGTTTTGTTTCCTTTTCATCTCGTTTATAGAGCCTTCTGTTTTTTCCAGTTTAATCACAATTGTTCTAAAGTTCTTTTTCAGTACTGTTAAGAGGTAAGTGCCAGGATTTAGCATGTATAACATTGTCTGAGGCATTTGTTCAGCTGTCTGTTGAATCCCCTGAAACTAATGCTCACTCTCTATTAATGTCTTAGTCCCTGGAAACCACAGCCCATTCTCTCCTATAATTAATCTTACAGGTACTGCCTTGACATTATTGGTTCACCAGCAGAGCAGAACTGCCTCAGCCATCAATAATAATTCAACACATTAGGATGAGGCCTACATACGCAGCCCACAGATGTAGCTGAATTCTGTGCAGGCTCCAGCTCTCCTTGCTGACTGGGGAAAGAAGGGGGGGAAGAAAAAAAAAAAGCAAGCCTCTGCAATTGAAACTGTTTTGGTCGCTGGGTAGTTTTGCAATACAAGGGTCGTGGTGTTACTCATGCTTTTGCTTTATGTTTTTTCTCCAAATGTAGGCAGTGTTTGGCAGAATGCTTATGATTGTCTGTTTACTGAATCTTAATACTAAAGCTGTTACAAATTGTCTTTCACAGATGGTGGGAGCTTCTCAGATCAGGAGAGGCAGGGAATTTATTACTCAATATTTCTGTAATAGTGATTGGGACGTGAGAAGCATAAGCAATCTCTCCTACTGCAGGGGTTGAGCTCTCCCTCTTCCTTCCCCCACCCCAAAAATTATGGCTAGCCAAAGAAGGGGGGTTTTTTCTCATTTTGTGTAGATAGCAGCTGTGCAATTTCAAGCAGAATGTTTGCTTTGATCCTCCTTTCTTTAATTGAAATCCACAATTATGAGATTTGTTTCTTTTATGTTTGCTAGTTTATTGGTTTAATCTACAAAATGTGCTGTCTTGCTGTCTTGCACAGTTAAAGGCAACAGCACAGTTGGGATTTAAATGGCAAACTTAGAGGGGGGTTACAGTCTCTCAGGTATTGGGGGGAATAAAACTTCTTTCATCTGATTTCAGACCATTATATGTACAGGGTAGAGCAACAAGAACACAAACAATATGTCAACTAATTTTAAAGAATATCCCTAGGTAGCTACTTTATGGAAACTAACCTCATGAAAGGAAATTTTAATATGGAGGCAAAAAAATCCTTCTCTGATGGATTATTTGGGGATTTCCTCTCTTTAGAAGGCTTTGTAGTAACAGTTTTCATTATACAATGTTCTGATGGCCTCTTCAATACCAACTCCTACCTACACGAGTTTTTTAGTAAAACATTTTAGAACACCCAGGGTATTTACAGTTTGAAGGAGGCAATGCCAAAGTGGCAGATGCAGAAGATGGGATTATATGGCACAGTAGTCACCTCTGAACCAGAAGAACTGAGAGAGCAGCTGGACTCAGATTTACAAGGGATTTTACCTTGTTAGGTCTATTGGGGTGAAAAAACTTCAAGACTTAGTCCACCTATGGAATTTTTAATTATTTATTTTTTTTTTTAGGTTACAAATGTACAAATGTGAGCACATCTTTTATAAAAAATCCTTAGGAAGAAAAAAAATAATCCTTTCCCCTGGTTCCTTTGCCAAGAACTATTTCCTGACAAGAATTGTGGCCAGAAAAAGAATTAGTAAATAAATCTTGAAAAAATACTTTGTCTTATAAATTGTGTGTATTTGTGGTAACTCTTTTCTTGTGAGATAGTTGTTTCAGAATAAAATGGTACTAGCTCTGTAATTACCATATATCATGGTGTGAATATCAGATTATCCATAAGTATTCTACAATGTTTGCCCATTTGGGAAAAAAAAAACCAAACAAGACTTATGGGAAATTCAGTTCAATTATGTCTATTTTGCTAACCCCTTTTTTCAGAATTCTCGAAGAATTAGTATAGATTGTTAAAAACCGTTTAGGATTTGTTCTTAAACACATGAAGTGAACAAAACAAAGTCATTAATAAACTGTATTGCAAGTCATGGATGCATTCTGGAGCTTTTCTACTTTACACCAGCTAATAAACTTTCCTTGATTTAAAAGAACGTTTTTGCTCATCTATATTTTTTCCTGATATCCTCAAACACGAAATCATACATAGTCAATGTTGAACAGAGCTAAATGATACTTGAATTTGACTGACACGCTGTCTTTAAGGCTTAGTATGGACCTCTTTGACTTCATTAAAAAAAAGACTCATAGCAGCTCTAGATCAATTTACATTAGGATGTAAAGATCCAAATCTGTGAAGTCAGGAGACTAAATCATGTGAATGTGACCACTGCTTTGGCTTGCAGCTCTGATAATGAGTAGGATTGCCAAGATGGGTTCTCCTTCCGTTATAAAATGACCACAATGCTTTGCAAGAATCATTAATAATAATGAAGAGCAGTCTCCTCTTGTTAAAATAAATAAATAATCCTGTGTAAGTATTTTAACAGTGATGATGACAGTGCAGGATTTTCTCTGGCCGAAGGGTGAGTATGGACAGTAAGTGAGATATTTTGTTCATTCATGTAGCCCTGTAGCCCTGTACTACAGTATTGCCACTGCTTACAGCAGCCTAAAGGCTTTGTGTGGCATTTGCAAGGCTTCAGCTCTGAGAGTTGTTAGGCTCACTGTTTCTGAACTTGTATGGACAGGCCTGTTGCTTTATATGGGTTTGGTTTAGCAATAAGAAAAATTTTTCTTCTGTTTTGCTTTTCCTTATCTTTTCATGGTACAACCACATTTTTATACAGACTGCAGTATCAAGTAGCCCAGGAAATAAAGGGCTACTTAGTTTAATGGCTATGGAGCCGTTATAGTTCTGTGCACAGAAGGTAAACTGCAAAATTTGTGAAACTGGGAATAAGATGGTAGGCCTCCTATGGACTAAAGAACGATCAGGAATGATGACCTCCCAGGGCTGACCACAAAGAATTCTGGTCACATAGTTCTGCCTCTGATGCCTTGCAGAGCTCTGTGTTACAGACATTTTCTGCCACCCTGGGTACGTGTCATTGACTGGCAGAAAAAGTATTGGGAAAAAGTAGCATTTTCTGCATCACTGCTATATTTTACCATAAGTTTGTCATATTCTTATCATCATTAGAATTTCGTTAGAAAGCATATGTATGTCATCTTGAGACTTTTCTGTAAAAATCACAACTAGCTACTGTAAATTTGTTAATATTATGAGTATACACAATAGAACATATGTATTTTACAATAAAATACTGTGTCATTTCAATGGTTGTAATAAAAAGCAAAAAAGTATTAAACTTAAACTATCAGAATAACTCAACCTGAGAGCTTTGAGGGTATCAAAACAGAAGTCCAATCTCAGTGACAGTAAAGAAGCTAACATTAAATTACTTAATTGCTTGACATGAACAACGTATATCTGCATACAAATATGTATAGTTAAACGACAGTAATTTAGATATGCTGTATCAAACATTTCATCCAGCTACTGAAAATGACTGTCAATTATACAGCTAGATAGAAATCAAAAGATAACTGGGATATAGTGGTAGACATAATACATATGTATTCAATTTTGGCATCTATTCATAGAATCATAGAATAGTCTAGGTTGGAAAAGACTTTTAAGATTATAAAATTTGATCATTAAGCTAGCACTGCCAAGTCCACCACTAGACCATATCCTTAAGCACCACATCTACACATCTTTTAAATACCTCCAGGGGTGTCTCTGGGCAGCCTCTTCCAACATTTGTAATCCTTTCAGTGAAGAAATTTTTGCTAATATCCAATTGAAACCTCCCCTGGTGCATCTTGAGGCCATTTCCTCTTTTCCTATCACTTCTTACTTGGGAGAAGAGACAGACATTCACCTTGCTAGTCACTTCAGCAAGACACAAAGGACTGTAATAAGGATGCTAAATGGCTTAGAAGTAAGTAGGGAATTGGCTTAACTTCAGGTCAGTTCATCTTCATTTGGAGATTGGTTGGTATCGCCATGTCATACTATCAGCCTAACCCTTGCACAGTGACATTAGATGTTAACACTACAAATTTCAACAGTTGCAATCTCATTAGACTAGATTAAAGGTACAGAGAACTCATTTTCCTAAAACTTATTATGGAAGAAACTAAATATGAACACTTACTCCAGCACTTAACTGCTCTGTTAGTTTAGATGATGGAGTTCATATTCTGCTAACATAATTTGCTATCTAAATAATAATGTCAAAATTATGTAACTTAAAATAAAGGGAGAGAAAAGAAAATACTCCAGGAAAAAAAATTAACTGGATTATTCTACAAAATTTCATGTATGACAATGAAGAAATTTGGCACTTATGACAAAAGATACCTGGATCTAGAAGACATGTCAGTATATCCTAGCAGATGTATGTGTTTCTTTTTTTCGTTATCAAAACCACAGATAGCAGTTTCACAATGAGGCCATTATCACAAATATTCTGAGAAGACTGAAATGAATATGCAGTGGGAAATTGTTAATATCTTAATGAAATTAAAAGAAGAATTTCTGTCTCCATTTCTCTCCCTTCCCTTTCTGTATAGCTTTCTTTTTCCATTCTCCACAATACAATGAGATACAGTTAAGAAATGTCTGTGGAAAGAGAATGCACATTTTATATTCTGCAAAGAAAATACTCAAACAAGTTAGCCTAGTATGAATCCGGAATGTACAGTCTCAGAAAGTTTTATTCCTCCTATAGTTACCTCTTCAAGTAAGAAGTGTAAGCCTTACCTGCCTGCCAAAATAGGAGTTCGACATGCCAATAGTGCAAAAAGCAGTGTAACTAAAATCTCTGAAGGTTTCATCTATTTTATCTATTTAACTAATTGTATCTATCCATCTCAGTTTCTACAGCTGTAAATATAGACAGGCCTCATATACTGTATATCAAAACACAGTTGCAAAAAATCAGATACTTAAAAAAAATATATTTCTAAAGAACTAGCAGTAGCTAAGCTCTTAAGCAGGCTTGAAAGGTTTCTCCTGAGGCTTGTAAGGCTGTAGTTTCATTGAACTAACTTTGCTTTATTAAATAATATCTTGGCTACTTCGAATGAATCTGCTCACGGTGGCACTATATCTCTGCATTACAGTGTAATAACTCATGTACAAGTTCATGGCCAATAAGGTATTGCACATTAAGTTGTGATGGAAATAAAGAATACTTAAGAAAGTAAATAATTTGGTAGCACACCTATTGTGAGAAACAGAAATCAAACCAAGTTTGCAAGTGTTAGTAAAGTGTACGAAATTACCAGCTATGGTTCTGCTATTGAAGAGGACCAAAAAAAAAAAAAAAAAAAAAGAAGACTAGAAATTGACTAGATTTGAGTACCAAAAAGTGGGAAAATGTTAACTTTTGCAATTCCTCTTCTCTTCTATAGAAAAAGAGGTGTTAGGAAGCATATATACAGCTTTTAAATTTATCATTCAAGTGAGTAAAAAAATGAAAATCTTTGGCACTTTGGAGAGAAAATTGTAACCAGAAGCAAAGTATCTCAGTGAATTTTCCCACTTGTATAGCAATGAAAAAAGTCACAAAATTTCTTTTTACCCTCAGTTTTAGGTTTAAGTTTTCTTTCCTAGCTATTTCCTTTTCCCCACAACAGCTCTTTCTTTCTTTTTTTATGAAATATTTATTTACTAAGAAAAAGTAAACAAAGGAGGTAAGAAGACAATTAAAGAAACATGAGAAAATAAAAAAAATTATGAAACACAAAGGAAGGCTTCAGAACTTATTTTTATGTCAGTGCAGACATTTTGCAATCACAGAAGAAGGCATATGCCATTTTCAAACTTTGGT
>VXBJ01006747.1:58863-73594 GCA_013400055.1 Nycticryphes semicollaris
TATATATATTTATATTTATATTTATATAACAAATTTTGTTACAGAATTCTAGCCAACAAAAGATTTTAATTCTTGTGAACTGGTTCTCTCTGTCAGGCTTAATGCAGCTTGAAAACTACTCAGGATTTCCTCCGAAATTCTTCTGCGTATTCTGCCGTACTATTGGTTTATGTTGGTATTCTGAGAGGGTGAAAATGCAACTGTGTCACTCCAGCATACAGATTCCGATGAGAGAGTGCTTGCTGCAGTCCTTTCCGACTTGAGTTCCATTAGTTCAGGTTAGCTATCTCTTTAGTACACTAAATTGCAGTAAAACATACTCTTTCTGATTATGTTTACTTTTATTAGTCTTCTACAGTTATGCCATCCTAAAAGCAGTGTTCAAAAAGTTGTAATCTGATTCAGAGAGAAAACAAATAGCTGATACTAAGAAGCACTGACTATATTATCACCCTCTAGGGTAGCTTTTTCTAAAATGATGCAATGCAGCTTTATGATGTGAGGAATGTAATGGATGCAGGTACTGAAGGTGTATGTATGAAGTTCTAACTTAGCGGTAAATTAAATTCCCTCTAATGGGTAAGAAAAGGAAATATTTTCATTGCAAAATGTAACAACATCTGTGCTTTTTCTCTTCATATCATTAAAGAAAATACTTCAGGTGTAATTCACATGACCCAATTTAAAATAGTTATTATGTTAAGTATGCTGGGGAGAAATGAGCACCACACAATCTTTTTAACTCCACAAAGTATCCTTGTCGAAATTTGTGAAAACCACTTCACATGAGGGCAAGTTTTAAAGTAAATATGAGTGAAACATAGAATACTCAAAGGTTATGTGAACATTAGCTATCCTTCAAAGACATATAGATAACTCTCCTAGCAAGACTGTGGAGATTTCTGAAATCAGGAAGGTATGCAGTAGGCAAGACAGGGACAAAAAGGGTTGGGGAAATATTAGCAATATAATAAATCAACTGTTTTTACACTAAGAGAAATCATCACTTTCGAGTTTTATTTAAATTTAATATTACATTGTCAGTCCTAGGGAAATATAATTAATCTAAAAGGTTGGTTGCTTTTTCCAACTATATCACCTGGTCTATTAAATATATTACCTCTCTAAAAACATCACTTTTCTATTATCACATTGGTACAGTGCAGGTTCTACTTCATTGCAAACTTGATTATACTGTTTAAAGCATGAAAAAATAAATATAAGTCATTGTGTCAGCCAGCCTATGTAAGAGAAAAAAGTGCAACTCCAGAGATATACTCTTAACATCAAAGAAGCAGAGCATGCAGTAGTGACATGCGATGGGACAAGAAGGAAATACTATACTGGTGTTTTTTAGGGTTTGTTTATGAACTGAATAGTGCATTCAGGCATTCACATAGGCAGTAATCAGAAAGGCCAGAAAGGCTACTGTGCAGAACACTGTTCCAATGATATTCCTCTAAATATCTGGTAATTGTGAAGAAAGGTGGCAGAGAGATTTCATAAAACAGTGGAACAGCAGTAAAAAAAAAAAGGATGTTGGTCCATGCAGTAAAAAAATATATTTTTTTTTTTAGAAGGCAAATATTGAGAACAAGCATGCCTCACTTAGGATAATTAAGTTCACTTGTGTAAACATAATTTTAATTCTGACTTCACAGTTATGAATATATTTTTCGGTTATTCACTGATATTAAGAATATTGTAATCACTCTCAAATGTAGCACCACAGGCCTATTTGAATATGCCTTAAATTTTGGTCACTTTTAACTACTTTGTTCCTTTTATCCCACAGGTAGGGTTGGAAATGTAAGACAGGTCCTTGTATTTGAATACAGACATATTTAGATCTGAGAAAACGAAACTAGGATACCAAAGCATAAAAGGCCAAACTATCCCTTGAAACCATCAAAATGCTGCTCCTTTNCATTTTGCAATCACAGAAGAAGGCATATGCCATTTTCAAACTTTGGTCTTGCCTCTTTTGAGATGATCTTGAGATACACTATCAAGAGTAAAGACAGGATACATTTCAACAGTGGGTTTTTTTCTGAGCTGTATTTCTGTCTGCCAGCTGCATCAGACACATGTAGCTCAGTGTAAAAATATGGTTTGTCATTTGGTGTGGTCTCATCGTTTATCACTTGATTGGGAAGCGAGACACCTATATTCTCATATATATATATATTTATATTTATATTTATATAACAAATTTTGTTACAGAATTCTAGCCAACAAAAGATTTTAATTCTTGTGAACTGGTTCTCTCTGTCAGGCTTAATGCAGCTTGAAAACTACTCAGGATTTCCTCCGAAATTCTTCTGCGTATTCTGCCGTACTATTGGTTTATGTTGGTATTCTGAGAGGGTGAAAATGCAACTGTGTCACTCCAGCATACAGATTCCGATGAGAGAGTGCTTGCTGCAGTCCTTTCCGACTTGAGTTCCATTAGTTCAGGTTAGCTATCTCTTTAGTACACTAAATTGCAGTAAAACATACTCTTTCTGATTATGTTTACTTTTATTAGTCTTCTACAGTTATGCCATCCTAAAAGCAGTGTTCAAAAAGTTGTAATCTGATTCAGAGAGAAAACAAATAGCTGATACTAAGAAGCACTGACTATATTATCACCCTCTAGGGTAGCTTTTTCTAAAATGATGCAATGCAGCTTTATGATGTGAGGAATGTAATGGATGCAGGTACTGAAGGTGTATGTATGAAGTTCTAACTTAGCGGTAAATTAAATTCCCTCTAATGGGTAAGAAAAGGAAATATTTTCATTGCAAAATGTAACAACATCTGTGCTTTTTCTCTTCATATCATTAAAGAAAATACTTCAGGTGTAATTCACATGACCCAATTTAAAATAGTTATTATGTTAAGTATGCTGGGGAGAAATGAGCACCACACAATCTTTTTAACTCCACAAAGTATCCTTGTCGAAATTTGTGAAAACCACTTCACATGAGGGCAAGTTTTAAAGTAAATATGAGTGAAACATAGAATACTCAAAGGTTATGTGAACATTAGCTATCCTTCAAAGACATATAGATAACTCTCCTAGCAAGACTGTGGAGATTTCTGAAATCAGGAAGGTATGCAGTAGGCAAGACAGGGACAAAAAGGGTTGGGGAAATATTAGCAATATAATAAATCAACTGTTTTTACACTAAGAGAAATCATCACTTTCGAGTTTTATTTAAATTTAATATTACATTGTCAGTCCTAGGGAAATATAATTAATCTAAAAGGTTGGTTGCTTTTTCCAACTATATCACCTGGTCTATTAAATATATTACCTCTCTAAAAACATCACTTTTCTATTATCACATTGGTACAGTGCAGGTTCTACTTCATTGCAAACTTGATTATACTGTTTAAAGCATGAAAAAATAAATATAAGTCATTGTGTCAGCCAGCCTATGTAAGAGAAAAAAGTGCAACTCCAGAGATATACTCTTAACATCAAAGAAGCAGAGCATGCAGTAGTGACATGCGATGGGACAAGAAGGAAATACTATACTGGTGTTTTTTAGGGTTTGTTTATGAACTGAATAGTGCATTCAGGCATTCACATAGGCAGTAATCAGAAAGGCCAGAAAGGCTACTGTGCAGAACACTGTTCCAATGATATTCCTCTAAATATCTGGTAATTGTGAAGAAAGGTGGCAGAGAGATTTCATAAAACAGTGGAACAGCAGTAAAAAAAAAAAGGATGTTGGTCCATGCAGTAAAAAAATATATTTTTTTTTTTAGAAGGCAAATATTGAGAACAAGCATGCCTCACTTAGGATAATTAAGTTCACTTGTGTAAACATAATTTTAATTCTGACTTCACAGTTATGAATATATTTTTCGGTTATTCACTGATATTAAGAATATTGTAATCACTCTCAAATGTAGCACCACAGGCCTATTTGAATATGCCTTAAATTTTGGTCACTTTTAACTACTTTGTTCCTTTTATCCCACAGGTAGGGTTGGAAATGTAAGACAGGTCCTTGTATTTGAATACAGACATATTTAGATCTGAGAAAACGAAACTAGGATACCAAAGCATAAAAGGCCAAACTATCCCTTGAAACCATCAAAATGCTGCTCCTTTCCAAAATTTTTATGAATATATAGTACAGATCTTAAGGATCAGAAAGGGTAAAACTTTGGCTTTGATGTAGACAAGGTTACTTTTTACCACTGAGGAAAAGTGGGGTTTGAGATGGAGGAGGAAAAGCTATCTCTTATAGAAACTAGCAGTTTGACATAAATATTTGAATACAAAATGTGCATTTGTTAGGTATTTAAAAACTAATCAAAGTTACAAAGAGTACTACATGCATAGGTTAGTTTCAGCAAAAATCAAGGGGCATGAAAAAGCACAAGTTTGAGGGACACCCGAATTTACTTAGCATTTTCAGGATCTCTGGAATGACTAAAAGAGGGGAGAAACATTGTCAAACCAACAAAGACAGTTCTTTTTGACATAAAATTCTGTCTTCATCATACTATCCATTTCTATTACTAAGGAATTTTTGTTAGAGAAAAACAAAACAGGTCCTATTCTTTGATCATGAATATAAAAAAATGTGGTCAGAATATATAACTTTATAATCTCCTGCCTAGTGGATAATGAAAAGCAACCTCCATCAACAAGAGCATCAAAATTAGAAAAGACAAAGGAATCTTTTAACTAAGAAAATATTTTTCCTTTTGATCTGTTTAGGATCTGTCCTGGTCTGTTCTCCTACTGTGTCATTTGTTGTTCATTTAATTAAAATAACATTTGTTCCTATTCAAATTAAATATCATTACATTTAATTTCAATGGTGACTAAGATAGAATGACAGGGCAAGAAATTGCCCAGAATCTGCCGGTTTACTGTACTATTTCCCTTCTATCATGCTTGCTAATATTTATCCACAGCCACACACACAGATGCACACACACACAAGAAATGTCATAGAGAATAAGGTTTCTGCTTAAAAAAATTAAATGATGAAGCTATGAGGATACTACCTATCATTACCTATGAGAGAATATTACTACATAAAGGTTCGAGGAATCACAATAACCTGTATATTATACACCACAGACAGAATGTATTATTTTACCTGTACTTCAGATTTCTATACCTATGTGTGTATGTATTAATATATATATCCATATCTATCTATTTTTGTATTATTATACCTCCACTTCCAATGAAATTATGTCTAGGAGATTGGCAGGTGAATAAGCCTTATGGCTAAGGAGCTTGTAGAGATCTCTGACAACCTACGATTAGTAACAACCTATATATTTTTGGAGTTTGATTCCTTACCTATACAATAGGCATAACAATGCTTGGAAATTTCTGAGGAAAAATATATTTTATGGACTTATTTACTATGTGTATGATGAGAGCTAAATGTACAATTACCATTTTTTAATAATAGTATCCTTTTGAGTCCTTCAACTATCATTTAAAATTAAAACATTTGCACCTGAATACAACTCAGTCCTTTAGCCAAAATAGACATAATTTTTGCAAAACAAGATATCAGTGACTTAAAAATTCTTATAAACTTCAGGAACAGACAAGCATGTTAAATAATTTTTAAAAATCCCATGTTCAATATTAATGAATAGAATATGTTAGTTAATTTTAAGTATCATGAATGCCTACTGAACTACACTTTTTAATATCATAACTTTTTATTATTTTTAAAGAAACTATTTACTCTAAATATCATTTGTCCCCACTAGTACCTCTTGTAGGCAGACAATAAATTAGGTTGTGGACATTAGTCAAGTATGGATGGTAAACTTATTCAGGAAAAGTCTCTGGTATTTTTCTTTCTTTTAACATTCCTCTTTCCAATCTTTCCAAATACAAAATTAGAAGTGGTATCACTCTGGTAGTGAAATTAATGGATTTGGCATCAACTGCATTAGCATTAAACTTGAATTGAAAGTTTCAGATATGACTGACAAGAATCTATACTTATTGTAGAAATACCCCAAGTTTACTATGGAAGGAATAAAGAAAACATTATGCTACTGCACACATTCTTCACATCTACTCCTGTGCAGTTCAGATCTCTCTGACTGAAAGGAAAAGACAAAATAAATTAAAAAAATAGAGAAGATGGATAACAATAATCAAGGATTCTGTGTAATGGTTATTGAAACAGGAATTTTTAGTATAGAAACAAAAAATGAGTAAGGAAAGAAAATCACAAAATTTTATAGAGTAGTAAGGGGCATAGTCACTGAAAGTGGATTTACTATTTGTTGTGTTCTCCTAGTATGAGGAGACGAGGAAATGCATGAAATGAAAATTGAAAAGGCAGTTCCAAAACAGTTGGGCATTGATAAGGAATAAAGAAGCTGTAGAACACCTTACTGCAGTTTGTTGTAGTAACAACTCCATGGATTTAAAGGTGACTGGACAAATTTAGGAAAGAAGAATACTTGTATGGCTGCTGTGTACAGATGCTGTAATACTGGTCTTATCATCTTCATGGTGTCAGTCTACCATGTGTTCTAAAATGTAACATCATGATAAACATGGAGAGCTAATAATGGCCTGGAAGTCTAATGGTTTAAAATCTTGGAAGAATATAAATCGTTACTATTCTCTAGTATTTGAATTATTATATTCCTTAATATCTGTCAGAAATGGTTCAGCTTAGTATTTCCCTTGGATTCTAACTGCCAACATGGAAAAGAGTGGCAGATGCCCAAACCCTTTAACATTCTATCAAGGACAAGGCTACAGTAAAGGCATGGCAGGTGGGATGCTGCTGTATTTAACTAAAAATACTGAACAGCCTGCAATAGAAAAACACTACAGACTTATTCACCCATACGGCCAGAAGAAAATACGTTGTGTCTAACTAAAGCCTGCAGTATACAGTCTCAATTTTCAGTTGTTCTATGGAGACTTCAGCACAATTATATTTAATCATCCATGTATTTCATGCCCACTGCCGTTTGGTCCAAATGTATTTCTCAAAGAGTCTTTCAAATAGAAGATAATTTAAAATATAAAGCAAATAACAACCACAGAATCTACGAAGGAGGAAAAGTCAGGTGAGCAGTCAAATCTATAATTTTTTAAATGTATTACATCATTAATTAAAATAGAGACAAAAGTACAAGGAAAGGAACGTACCAATTACACTTTTAATTGCTCAGACACTCTATTATGGATTTAGCCATTAAAAATTGCTGTTTGACAAAATAAAAATTAAAAGCAAGGAGGACAACATTACTAGGATGGAACTTGATAATCATTTGTGTAGTGTAAAAGTTCTTTTCTTTGCTGATGACAGAAACACTGTGATTATGTAACAAAAAATATCTGTAGCTTTAGGAATTTTTATAGCTAGAATTTTTGAGTAACGACATTTCTAAAAATAGAAATAATTTTGAGAAGTATCAATTTTTAGTTTCAAAATTGTTATAGACTGTACATATCAAAGTTAAAACTGAAATTATTTTTCAACTCTATTATTCACACTACAAAGCATGCTTATTATTTGTCAACAACATTAAAGTAAAAAGTGACTTATTTTATTCTTTTTCTGTTTGATGTGGGCTGAGACTATTTGATTATTCTACATTCTTCTGGTGCTAAGTGCTAATAGAACCTCTTTTATATGACTTACATGAATGGTGTTTGCATTTGGTTAATTCTGGAATCCTAGCAACAGTCCACTTTGCAATGTGCAGTATCTTTTTTAAAGCAAAAATTTTTCATTCTGGAAAAGTACACAGAAATTCATATCATTGTTGATTAGAAATCAAATGTTTACTGACCCAGATAAATTACTTTTTTCTGTGGTATTTACTTGATATTCTTTCCTTCTGAACTTCTTTAGCCATAGTACCTAGAGTGTGGGTTCAATTGTATTAATTGCAGGGGAGACTAACTATTTTTCAGTCTAAATTATTAGAAACTTTTGATATTGAATTAGTCAATACAATGCAACTAGAACACTCAGTAGTTGCTGGAGAATTTATATCAGCATCAAAATACTAGATTGTATGGAAGCATCTTAAACTCAAGAAGCAATTAACTGTAATGGGACACACATGAATCACAGTAGTTTGGCAACTAACCAACAAACAAAACTTCCATTCTGTCCTGAGGTGAATTTTTGACATTCATGTTGTGCATGAGCTTCAATAATGTTGCAAAAAGTATTTCCTTCTAAAAAATTTAGTGAAATCTTGCTTTGCTTTTACTGAATATTTAGTAGATACTTTTTATATTTTTTGTGAATCTCATGCATGAGTAATGAGATTGTTTGCATGCTTAGATTTTAGTTTTCTATTTAATTACACATTATAGTCAAGCTTATTTAAGAAATTCTTAGAAGATCAATCTTCTGCCAACGTGATCAGCCCACAAATATCAATGAAGGTTACATCATATTTACTACCTCCACATGTGTTAAGTCAGACCTTGGAATGCAGGAGTTTTTTTTAGTTCTGTCTTATTATGTATAGTATAGTGATGGTGCTCAGGGGATTGCATTATTATGTCTGTCCATGTTCTTCAGAAAGTATTTGGTAAGCCTCTAATTTGAAATCTTGGACTGTAAATCAAGGGAAAGTGGTTGCAAGGGAAACAAATGGAGAACACAGGATCAAAGAAAAACTCAGTTCTCTTCTTCAGGATATGAGCTTGAGATAGGTATCTTTTATTCCTTAGGAAACAAAAATTAGTTTAAAAAAAGGACTTGATTTCATGTCTTCTGTTTTTGTTTTTTTTTTTTTTAAAAAAAGGCATTGTTATATTTTTTTGTTAAACCTCAGTTTCAGACATTTTTATACATAAAAGCATGTAACTTATATCCCTGAGACATAAGAGAAGCTAATAAGACCCCCTCACAAACAGCAAACATTCAGTGAGGTTTTCAGTCCTGTTTGTGTAGCAGGGAGTCTGTGATTGTTAGAAATTGTACTTCCATGCAATTGTTCTTTACATATTCAGCACTGCTGAAAAGCAACGTGCTGGACAGTTAATCGACCAAAATACATGATGTTACAATTTCATGTTGACCCGAGCACAAGTGCCTGCCTATCCAAGATCAATTACTTGGGGGGGAAGGGGTTGGGGGCAGGGAGGCGGGGAAACACTGCAAGCATTTCCTTAACAGGAAAGCAAACGCTTGACAGAAAAGGTAACATTTGTACTAGGAAAGAACTTATACACACTCCTTTTTCAAAACTTGTATTCTTAAGTAATCTACAGGAAAATGAATGAAAGATGGCAGGGATAGAATGGAATAATAAAGAAATAAACAAAACAGAAAAAAAAAAAAAAACCAAAATACTTTGTCTATTGCTCTGGTGTACGTTGCAGGTTGCAGGCAGTTCCTCGCTGCCAAGTTAATTGGCAGTCGTCTAGAAATAAAGTACCCACTCTTTAAAAAACAATGATAAAACCTTTCTGCACAGAGGAAAGACCTGTAATTGAAAAAGGGGTACTTTAAAATGGTGGGTATAACTGTCTTCAAATTGCAATTAGTTGATTCAGTATAAGCCATCGCTCTCAATCTACTGGATTTTTTTTTAAAAGAAGGACAGGATAAAATGAAATAACTTTTAAATAATCTGATATTAAATATTGGAAAATGATGAAATTGAGAAACAAAAGAAATTTATGTGATATTTGAAAAATTTTAAAAATAGTTAAAAATTGTAAATTATACACTATAAATTTGTACTGTAAAATATCCTTTTTACTCGTACCTTCACTATGAGAGATTTAATCTTGATGATATATCACGGAGTAGGAATATACCAAGTCATTAATGACATGCTTTGGCTTTTCCCTAAGGTGGAGCCTGGCAGTCAACGCAAGTTGGTAAATGTCACCTGTTTCATAAAATAATCTTCTCCATGAAAACTGCCACCATATCAAAGCCTCAAGTGAGTGTATTCTCTTCCACATTCACATGACAGGCATGTGAAGAGAAGACTATTGAATCCAAATTCTTTAAGGTTTATGAAAGATGTTATTGTTTAACCCCATCCAGCAGCTAGGACCACACAGTCATTCATGCAGTTCTCCTCCTCCCATCCAGAAGGGCAGGCAAACAAGGGAGAAAAGGAGGGCAAAGGGAAAGGAAAAAAACTTGTGGGCTGAGATAAAGACAGCTTAATGACAGAAAATGAAATAATAGCAATAATAATCATAAAATAATGACACAAGTCATAATTATCGTCCTATGAACTGATACCTTCCCAAGCAGTAATCATGAATTCTCCACAAGGCCAGCCCCCATGTATATACTAATCATGACACCAATAGTAGAGAATATTCCATTGGCCATTCTGTTTGTTCTGTCTATGCTCCTTTTCAGTTTTTATGGGAAGCTGAAGATTTCCCTGAGCTAGAAGATAGGGATGGTGAGTAGAATGAAGCTCCCATAATCCAATGGGACCTGGAGAGGGAACTCCTACAGCACTTTGACATGCAGACGTCTATGGGGCCGGATGGGATTTACCCAAGGGTACTGAGGAATCTGGCAGAAATGCTCACCAAGCCACTTTCATCATTAATCAGCAGCCCCTGGCTAATCAGGGACGTCCCAATTGACTGGAGGTTAGCAAATATGACACCCATCTACAAGAAGGACTAGAAGACGGATCTAGGGAAGTACGGGTATGTCAATCTGACCCTGGTGCTGAGAAAGGTTATAAAGCAGATTATCTTGAGTACCATTAGACAGCACATGCAGGAAAACCAGGTGATCAGACCCAGTCAGAACAGGTTTGTGAAAGGCAGGTCCTGCTTGACTAACCTCATCTCCTTCTATGACAGTGACCCTATTAGTGGATGAAGGAAAGGCTATGGATGTTGTTTACCCAGACTTTAGAAAAGCCTTTGACATCATTTCCCACAGCATTCTCCTGGAGAAACAGGCTGTTTATGGCTTGGACAAGTGTACACTTCACTGAGTGAAATACTGGTTGAATGGACCCAAGACATGGTGGTGAATGGAGTTAAATCCAGTTGGCTGCCAGTTACAAGTGGTGTTTCACAGGGCTCAGTACCGGGGCCAGTTCTGTTTAATATCTTTATTAACAGCCTTGATGAGGAGATCGAGTGCACTCTCAGTAAGCTTACAGATAATTCCAAGTTGGGTGGGAATGTTGATCTGCTTGAGGGTAGGAAGGCTCTACAGGGGGGATCAGGACAGGCTGGACCAATGGGTTGAGGCCAGTGGTATGAGATTAAACAAGGCCAAGTGCCAGGTCCTACACTTGTGCAACAACCTCATGCAATGCCACAGATCTAGGGAAGAGTGGCTGGAAAGCTGCTTGTCAGAAAAGGACCTGGGGGTGTTGGTCAACAGCCAGCAGTATGCTCAGGTGGCCAAGAAGGCCAACGGCATCCTTACCCGTATCATGAATAGTGTGTCCATCAGGTCTAAGGAAGTGATTGTCCCCCTGTACTTGGCATTGGTGAGGCCTCAGCTCAAACACTGTGTCCAGTTTTGGGTCCCTCACTACATGAAAGAAATTGAGGTTCTGGAGCATGTCCAGAGAAGGGGAACAAAGCTGGTGAGGGGGCTGGAAAGTAAATCTTATGAAGAATGGATGAGGGAAGTGAGGTTGTTTAGCCTGGAGAAAAAGAGGTTAGGGGGAGATCTTATTGCTCTCCACAACTAACTGAAAGGAGGTTGTAGAGAAGTTGGTTTCTTCTCCAAGGTAACAAGTGATAGGACAAGAGAAAATAGTCTCAAGTTGCACCAGGGGAGGCTTAGATTGGATATCAGGAAAATAATCTTCATTGAAAGGGTTGTCAAACATTGGAACAGGCTGCCCAAGGAAGTGATGTATCACCATCCCTGGAGGTATTTAAAAGATGTGTAGATGTGGTGTTTAGCAACATGGTTTAGTGGAGGTTTTGCCAGTGTTAGATTAATGGTTGAACTTGATGATCTTCAAGGTCCTTTCCAACCTAGACAATTCTATGATTCTATGAAAAAGTATAAACATCACCTAGTAACAACTAAAACAATATATATTCTTGACATTCCTTTCACAGCAATCACTAGAAAGAAAATTAACTCTTTCCCAGCTGAAGCCAGGACATAGGTCAGGTCTGGTTAACACTGAACTTAAATATGGTATGATCAGAGAGTGAAGGACTCTGGAGGACTCCTAAGGTTCATAGCTATTCAAGCTTTGTCATACAATGTAAGAGGAATAAAGAATAATACATCCTTATGGTATATAAAACATTGCTCAATGAAAACAGAATACCCTGATGCTTCTTGATCTTGGGCATGAGTTAAGGATCATAAGAAACCTATAGCTTGACACTATTTGCATATGAACAGTTCAGTTCTGATTGATTAGATACCTTAGAGTCTTAAAATGAAAAAAAACCTCACAAAGTTACTAGTGGTTTTGAAGTGAGGTTCCCACATACAAGCTCACAATATCTTGGATGTTGTTTAGTTAGCCATATATTTTTGTCACATGTTGCCCATCAGAGCCAACAAAAAACAAAACAAAGCAAAAACATTGATGAACCATATAGTTCATATAGTTACATTATCAATCTGTAGAGTTAATTCTCATATCCACATACTGAATATTAAAGCTATTTCTAGAATTAGGCATTTCAAACTCTATTGGGAAATGAAGATGATTTAAAGCCAAACTTGCAGTTCTCTTTCTTCTAAAGTTGCAGTCTGATTCAGCTGACTGTCTGAGTGAAAGTATTCCTGTTCCCTCTAAATAAGTGACCTGTGTCTAATAGCAATGTCATTAGCCACAGTAGCCTATTTGATACAAAAAGTGCTATGTGTTCTACTTTTCTAGTATGAATCTTTGTATTTTTTCTCCTTTGCAGTGCTCCCTTGATCAAGCAGAACAAGTCTAGAGCAGTATAATATTTAGTGACATTTTGCATGTGCTTGAAACTCAGAAAGGTGAACATCTTTTAGTCTGTCACAGAGCAAAAATACCTTTAAGTCAAAGTAGTTTATCCTACTTGGAGAGCATGACATAAGTAATTACTAATGATGAACATTAAATGGACCAGAGCTAAAGCACCTGCAAAAATATCTAAGGTTATAGTACTCTGAGCTTATAGGTGAATATGGGCAACAGGAATACCTCTATAACTCAATATTTGAGAAGGAAGCAATGTACAAGGGAAAGGGCATTTTGAAATCAATGGTCCATGACATTTCACCATTCTAATGGTGGTTTTTAAGTGTCCTCTTTTCCAGAGTAATATTTCCATTTCTAAGACTTGGTGGATTTACATACATTTTGAATGAGAGTTGTCCCTCGTGTTCGGGGAACTGCAGTTTTCAAAAATATGTATACATTTAGTATCCAATTGGGAATCCAGATTAGTTGTGCAATTTACTATCTTCATTTTCAAACAAACGTGGCAAAAACTGAGAATGTTCCTGATCAAAGAATAGATACTTAAGTAATTTTCTGGCAATTAATTTTAGAACTGAATTATTATTGACATAATTAATTCTCTCTTCTAAAAAAAAAAAAAAAACAAACCAAACAAAACAAAACCCACATATATTAGATCCTGAAGTAGTGAATTGTCTTCTTTCATCAAAGTAATATTCCAGGCAACTAAAGAGGAATCTGTCAGGCAGCCCTGAGAGTTAAGCTGGAGCTTGAAATTTCTCTCAATGTTATAAATGAATGTCATTTCTGTTATTTACGAAGTATCAGATCTCTCAGCAATGCACACACAAGATATGTCAGAAAAGTCATCTATTTTGTTGAGCTAGAGAAATTCTACTGTTCAAAATCTAAACAGAGATAGCTATGACAGAAAATTTTGGTGAAGGGAACAAGTTTTGATTGCTCAGGAATGGCTTCTGGAATCAACCTCGAGCTGCATATTCTGGTAAAAGGATCTGTAAGAACTCGAGTGCTCTTGCAAAATTCATAGTATTTGATTCAAACAAGATTAATCCAGAGGGAAATAGTGATGATACATAAAGTATATTAAAGCTATAAACAAAGTGAAAACTTTCTTTAAATAACAACATCTCCAGACAGTCTTAAGGTGATTCTGTTACAAATGCAAAAAAAAAACCCCACAACCCTCCCCAAGAAGGCCTACTTCAAGGTCTTCTGACCCTTACTGAATCCAGAGGATTTTGAATCTGACAGTACCACAATTCTCTATATAAGCACAAAGATTTTATGAACTGCTGTTATTTAACAGTATATCTTCACAGATGTTATTATATCTATACATTTTTATTGCAATAAATAAGTCTTTCTGTCATCTATATAACTTATCTTCATTGTCTAAATGTTTGATCAGACCTTGCAAATTCTTTTCCTTGGAAGAAAAGGGAATCAGAAAGAACTTCATTGTATGTGAAGTTTGCATGTTTTGGGTAAGATATATGAGAACATTCCAACTGCCATATTCAGAATTTCTTTTACTCATAGAATCATTCAGGTTGGAAAAGACCCTTGGGATCACTGAGTCCAACCACCAGCCGTACTCTACAAAGTTCTCCCCTACACCATATCCCCCAACACCATATTTAAACGACTCTTAAAGACATTCAGGGATGGTGACTCAGCCACCTCCCTGGGCAGTCTATTCCAGTGTCTGACCACTCTTTCTGTGAAAATTTCTTTCCTAATGTTCAGCCTAAATATATCCTGTTGCAGCTTGAAGCCATTCCCTCTTGTTCTGTGAGAAAAGATGAGCACCAACCTCTCTACA
>VXBJ01006748.1:156-26635 GCA_013400055.1 Nycticryphes semicollaris
CCTGCTCTGTCACCCCAAATGTGACCTGTCAACCCCGCAAACCTGGCCTGTCCCCCCCCCAAACCCGACCTGTCCCCCCTGTACTCCCCGCCTCACCATGAGGATCCGCTTGGGCTCCTTGTAGCGCAGGTGGATGGTGGAGCCATCAAGCTTGACCAGGAGGACAGGGTAGAGGCGGCCATAGAGCTGGCGGTGGAGGTGGGAGATGGCGACACGGTTGGAGTTGGGGCGGGTGGAGGTGGCAAGGGGCAGCCTGGCGGGGAGGCGGAGGGCCCTGGCAGGAATCAGTCACAGGATGGTCAAGGTTGGGAGAGACTTTCATAGAATCATTGAATTACTGAATTGTTTAGGTTGGAAGAGACCTTTAAGATCATCGAGTCCAACCATCAACCTAACTCTGATAAAAACCATCACTAAACCATGTCTCTCACCTTTCAAATCCCTCCAGGGATGGTGCCTCAACCCCTTCCCTGGGCAGCCCATTCCAAGGCTTGACAACCCTTTCAGTGTAAACATTTTTTCCACATATCCAATCTGAACCTCCCCTGGTACAACCAGAGGCCATTTTCTCCTGTTCCTTGAGAGAAGAGACCAGCTCCCCCCGGCTACACCCTCCTTTCAGGGAGTCGTAGAGAGCGAGAAGGTCTACCCTCAACCTCCTCCAGGCTGAACACCCCCAGCTCCCTCAGCCTCTCCTCATAAGACTTACTCTCCAGCCCCCTCACCAGCTGCATTGCCCTTCTCTGGACACTCTCCAGCCCCTCAATGTCCTTTTTGTGGGAAGGGGCCCAAAACTGGACACAGCACTCAAGGTGGGCGGAGATCATCTCCTCCAACTCCCCAAAGCAGGGTCACCCAGAGCAGGTTGGACAGGAGCACGTCCAGGCAGGTTTGGAGTGACTCCACTTCTTCTCTGGGCAGCCTGTTCCAGGGCTCTGGCACCCTCACGGAATCAGGGAATTGTCAGAGTTGGATGGGACCTCTAGAGCTCACCCAGTCCAACTCCCCTGCCAAAGCAGGATTGCCCAGAGCACATCACTCAGGACCTGCATCCAGGCAGGGCTTGAAGGTCTCCAGAGAAGAAGACTCCACACCCTCCTTGGGCAGCCTGTTCCAGGGCTCTGTCACCCTCAAAGTGAAGAAGTTCCTCCTCATGTTTAGATGGAACATTCTATGTTCCACCTTGTGCCCGTTACCCCTCAACCTGTCACTGGGAACCACTGAGAAGAGTCCAGCTCCGTCCTTCAACCCACCCTTCAGATACTTGTGAGCGTTAAGGTCTCTCTTCAGTCTCCTCTTCTCCAGGCTAAAGAGTCCCAGCTCTCTCAGCCTTTCCCTCATCAGGGAGATGCTCCAATCCCTTAATCACCTTTGTTGCCCTACGCTGGACTCTCTCCAGCAGTTCCCTGTCTCTCTTGAACTGGGGATCCCAGAACTGGATGCAGTATTCCAGTTGTGTCCTCACCAGTGCTGAGTAGAGGAGGAGGATGACCTCCCTCCATCTACTGGCCACACTCTTCTTGATGCCCCCCAGGAGACCATTGGCCTTCTTGGCCACCAGGGCCCATTGCTGCCTCATGGACAACCTCTTGCCCAGCAGAACTCCCAGGAGCTGCTCTCCAGCAGGTCAGCCCCTAACCTGTACTAGTGCATGGAAGGTGAAGGAGACCACCATTAAACCTCCATCACCTCACGATGCCCAGCCCCACGGAAGGACCTGCTCTTCTGTGGCCACTGCCACCATCCTCACCTCAGCGCCCGGCCCAGTGCTGCCATCTTAGAAGAGGGAAGCAAAGATGGATCCTCCACACACCAGAGAGCAGGAGATGAGGCAGCTTCCTGGGACACCCTGGGGGACGAGGGGTGACCACCCCGGCATCGCCATCACTGTCTGGTCCCACAGGGCTCCATCATGGCTTCCACCCCCCCGCCACGGTTCAGCTCCATCTTGGCTCCCCCCACCCCAATCATGGTTCAGCCCCACCATAGCTTACCCCCTCCCACCCTCATAATGGTTCAGTCCAGACTCCCGCCGCGCCCCAGTGGTTCAACCCTGGGTGACTCCCTCCCCTTTCCGACTCTCTCCTCCCCGCCCCATCATGGCGCCGCCCTGACCTCTCCCGTCCCTTCCCTTCTCTTTTCTTCATCCGCCCTCACAGCTCAGCCCCAACCATCCCCCAGAACCGCCATGTCCCGTGCTCCCCTGGTCCCATTCACCGACCGCCTTCCCCCCCCCGCCGCGGTGGTGCGCCCCGCCGCTCACGTGACCGAGGGAGCGTGTTCCCTTGCGTCTGACGTCACGCGGCGTGGCGGCGGCGGCGCCGCGGGGGCTGCCGGGAAGCCTCGTTCCCCCCCATGAGCTGGAGGCGGCTGTGCGGCCCCATCGCCCGGGTGGCGGGTGAGCGCGGAGGGGTCAGGGTGGAGCCCCCATGAGGGAGCCCCCGTTCTCCCTCATGGGACCCGGTCCCGGGCGGTGAGACCCAGCCGATCCCGGGGCGCTGAGCCACTCGGCTGAGGGGACTCAGTCGGCGTGAGGCGTTGAGGGGGTGGTTGTGGTCACCCCACAGGGGCCTGTGAGTGAGGGGGGGTGGCCGCCGTCTCGCCGAGCTTTTCCTCAAAGCGTCTGCTCTGTCCACGGTTGTGAGACGGGCATCGTTCCCCCGGCGCTGCCAGCCATCGTTGGGCTGCTGGGGATGGGTCTGGGATGTCCCTTCCCCCGGTTAGAAAAAGGCAAACGGGAGGTGGGTTGGCGTTGCATGCTGAATCCCCTCCCAACGTGAGAAGGACACGGACCTGTTGAAGTGAGTCCAAAGGAAGCCACGTAGGTGGTGGGAGGGCTGGAGCCCCTCTGCTATGAAGACAGGCTGAGAGAGTTGAGGAGGTTCAGCCTTGAGAAGAGAAGGCTCCGGGGAGACCGTCAAGCCCCTTCCAGTCTCTAAAGGGGCTCTAGGAAAGCTGGGGAGGGACTTTTGATCAGGGAGGAGAACCATAGGATGAGAGGCAAGGGTTTTAAAGTAAAAGAGGAGAGATTGAAATGAGATGTGGGGAAGAAGTTCTTTCCTGTGAGGGTCCAGGTTTCCCAGAGAAGCTGTAGCTGCCCCATCCCTGGAGGTGTTCAAGGCCAGGTTGGATGGGGCTTTGAGCAACCTGGTCTGGTGAGAGCTGGTCTTCAAGGTCCATTCCGACTCTGTGGTAAAGCACAACGTACATGAGGGGAAGCAGATGTCAAAGCCACACTTCTCTGTGCTTCACCTCTGTAGACATTTACCCAGGTGGACAAAATGGCTCGAACCAGTTCATTGGGTCAACTGGCTCAGTTTTTCAGTAGGACATGGGTTTGGAGTGACTCATCTGTGGTCTGGACCTAACTGATTTCTGCAGTGACCTTGAGCCAGCTGCTCATTTTCCTTCTGCTGTATCGTTGCTCCCTGCAAAGTGAGGAGCAGCAAGTAGAGGTGCTAATTAGTACTTTTTAGATCATTGTTTCCAGGAAAAAAAGGTGGCTGAGCGGTACCACAGTGAGGGGTGCTCTGCTCCTCTTTGAGTACTCCAAATAATTCCCTTTGTTGAAACACCCAACTGGCTGTTGGGGCAAGTTCTCTGAGCCCAGGTCTTCTGTGCTGGGAAACCACCAATGAGGCCTCAGAGCTTTTTCCCCACCCATTCCTGGACTGAATGAACCTGGAACCGGGGCTACAGCTGCTGGAGCAGCCGGTGGTGCCATCTGACCAACTGAGGGGACATCCTGCCCTTAAGGCTCCTTGGGGGGCATCGAGATGCTGAGTGTTTGCCTGCCCTTGGATAATGTTAGACTTTGTTGTGTTACTGTAGCTGAGCTGGGTTTCTCTGAAAATTTCCCAAAACTCGGAAAGGTGGAAGTTGGAGCTTTATAACAAACCTGCTAAAAATAGAGAATGGGATTATAATGCTAATTCAAGAGACCTTTCTTGGGGCTCCAAGGAAACTGCCCTTTAATCTTCTTTTCTACTTTACCTTCTCTTTAAAGCCTCTCTGCTAATCAGCATTAATTTTGTTTAACTCTTATGATGTCTGTCCTTTGCTTTACTGGTTGTGTTGCTGCCTCCTGGTTGAAATCCAGGGTGAGTTTAGCGGGCAGGAGCAGATGGAGAAACGTTCCTCACCCTAGTGACCACCTTGTCTTTTTGCAGCCCAGCAGGGTCTACGTGGCCGTTTGTCCTCAGGCCCAGGTGTGTCACCTCCCCAGATTATGAGGATTTTTATTAAATAGCTGTGCTGTTCTGTTGCTGGTTGACTCCAGCTCGCTATGGTTTTGGTGATCCATGGTGGTTAGGGTGGACCCAAAACCGTTTTAGGAGTAACCTGCTGGAGAAGAAAGATGCTCTGGGTTAGATATTTGCAGATCAGCTGCTTTGGAAATGCCAAAATCTCAGCAAAGGGGAAAAAATTTGAGCTTCTGCTCAAAGCAAATACTTTCCTGTATGTTACTGCTACAAAGAGTTTGAAAATGTGATAAATGAATGCCTTTACTGGGCTGGAAACCAAAGAGGAGGTTTAAAAAGCCCCGTATCCACCAGATCTGGTTTCTCAGGCTTTTTTTATTTTGGAGCTTTACTTGTGGTTTTTGAGGGCTTTGGGTTGCCTGAGGCAGAAGAGGTGTGTTTGTCAGGCCTGGGGGAGCGGAGAAGCCTGGGCAGGGCAGTAAAGCTGCCTGGCAGAAAAGGACCTGGGGGGGTGTTGGTGGGCAGCTGGGTGAACATGAGCCAGCGGTGTGCCCAGGTGGCCAGGAAGGCCAACAGTGTCCTGGCTTGTATCAGGAATAGCGTGGCCAGCAGGAGTAGGGCAGTGATGGTGCCTCTGTACTTGGCACTGGTGAGGCCTCACCTCAAGTGCTGTGTTTGGTTTCGGGTCCCTCACCCCAGGAAAGACATTGAGGTGCTGGAGTGTGTCCAGAGGAGTTACCGAGCTGGTGAGGGGTCTAGAGAACAAGTCCTGTGAGGAGAGGCTGAGGGAACTGGGCATGTTTAGTTTGAAGAAGAGGAGGCTGAGGGGAGACCTCCTTGCCCTCTACAACTCCCCGAAGGGAGGGTGTAGAGAGGTGGGTGTTGGCCTCTTCTCCCAAGGGAATAATGCCAGGACCAGAGGAAATGGTCTGAAGTTGGAGCAGGGGAGGTTCAGATTAAATATTGGGAAGAATTACTTTACTGAAGGAGCGGTGAGGCGCTGGAACAGCCTGCCCCGGGGAGGTGGTTGAGTCACCATCCCTGGAGGTATGTAGGACATATGTAGATGTGGCACTTCAGGGCATGTTCTAGAGATTGTGGGGTTGTTTTGTATGTGTATGCTTGGGCTCGGAGATCTCAGAGGTCCTTTCCAGCTGTGACTCTGTAATATCAGCGTGCAGACCAGCTCGTCGTTAGGAGCAATTCCTCGGGGTCAGGGCACGTGTTTAATCAATTCTGATGGTGAAGGAGAGGGCACCCGCTGCCAGGTCTGCACTGCTCCCTTCTCGAGGCAGAGGTCATCCCTGTTCACCCTCCCAGGACATCTTTGCCCTTCGCCTTTGTGTCCCCAAGCAGCTGTCCCCAAAATCCCACACCCTGCCAGGTGGTGGGCACCTTCCAGAAACGCTCTGTGGGAGCTGGGAGAGCATCTCCCTCTTCCCCTGACATCCCTCCGGTGCTCTTTCAGGCAGAAAAGCACCACCAGCACCAGGGTGGCCCAGACCCTGCAGGATCCCACTACAGAGGTGCTGGGACGTGCTCTTTGGAGACTTGGGTTTGGATCTGGTGGGCAAGAGAGGGAGTTTCTCTGTTGCCTTCATGGAGACCATGAGGTGAAGCGGTGGCTGGAGGCAACAGCCGTGCGGGTTTCGGTCCGAAAGAAGAGGAGGGTTGTCTGCAGAAGGTGAAATCTTGGCTAAAATCAAGGCTTGAGTGATTCTCTAGAAGAGTTGCCTCAAGCACACAACCGTCGGGTGAGCAATGTGAGCGTAGCAGCTTTATAGCCTGGCTTTTATTCACTGATGTCACCTAAGAGGGCATCCATTCTTGGTGTTTGCAGGGCATCATCACTTCATCCCGTGCTATGTTTGAGAAGGAGGATGGGCTGGAGACCTCCCGAGGCCCTCTCCAACCTGAACGAGCTGGTGGTGTCACCCAGGAGGTACCACACCTCCCTCTGACCCACAGAGAGCAGCTCTTTACGTTGGTGACTGCAGGGATCCATGAGGTTACAACCAGAGACAGGGACAGTTTTCCTCTGCCAAAGTGCCAGGAGAGCACAAGGTGGCACCCATTAATGGTGTTTGCAGCTTTACCAGGGGAGCAGAAAGCGGAGAAGAAGCCACCAAAAGAGATTAAAGACCAGCGGACGCTTTTCATTGGCCGTCTTAAAATTGCAGCTCGGTAATTAAGGCTTTAGGCAGCTCACAAATAGCCCAGCTTCCTGCCAGCTCGCTCGGATTCTGAGCCTGTCTCTGCTGTGAGGAGCTGGACTTTAATTCCTTGGCTGAAAGGGAGTAAAAGCAAAAGGTAAGGACGCGTTGCAGCCTGTTCCCAGCCACTGCTCTCGTTCCCAGCTTCTCTGGGGTTGAATGAAGTGATTGTAAGTGATTTGGGCAGCTTTAAATTCCCCTTGTCCTATTTGGTGCCTGCTAAAAGGTGGATTAAATTTTAAGGAGGGAGAGAGGAAAGCTCCTGTCCCCCCGCTCCTGTCCCCCCGGCTCTTACTGGGATGTGAGGATGCAGGCAGGGACTGCAACGTGTGTGTCCGGAGCGGTTCTCGTTGGCACAGCCGGATCAGCCGGTGGAGGGAAAGCCGTGAAACACCCGGACAGAGTCGGTGCTGGCATCTGGAAGTCGCAGGCAAGGACTTTTGGTGATGGCTGAGGAAGCTGGCGTGCGATGGAGGAGCATTGTTTGGGAGCAAACCTTGTTGGGAAGTGCACTGGGGTGACTTGAGGACAGTGAACTTGGTGTAGCTCCTTTTCAGCAATGGTCAGGGCTCACCCGTTTGATTTATGTCGGGGAGAGGAACCCGCAGGGGCAAAAGAAAGAGAGATTATTCAGACAACTCGGGCAGGGCCTGCTGTGCTTACTTGCTGCAAGCACTGAGTAGCATTTTCTTGGTGAGGAGGTGCAGGAGGGTGGGCTTTCCTCTTAGCATTGAACCTTTAGGCAAAACCTGTGAGATTTGGAAATTATTAAGGGCTAAGGGAAAAGTAGGACAAATCCTCAAAAGGACACGTTCAGCCTCATGGTTTTTTGGATGATGGAGCCTAATCCATGCACAGATGATGGCACTGGTCCCCTGAGGTCCCTGGAGAGCAGCTGGTCTGGTGGGTCTCTGGGGCTGTGACACCTGGAGGACACTAATAGCTAAAAGATAAAAAGAGAAAAAAGAAATAAAAAGGACAATTTCCTTTCGGATGGTGGTTGAACGTGGGTATTTTTACATCCACATTAGCAGCTGCTGGCACCCACTTAGACTTTGTGTATTAATACTCCATTTTTCCATGCAGGTTTGGATAAACTCCACACACCCAAAGCATCCTCAGGGAGTAAAAGGGAGAAAATCCTATAATTTGCCAGTTGTAGTGCTAACCTGATGAGTGTCTGCGTGGTCGAGGAGCCGTGCAGGAGGGATTTAGGGATGAGGAGGTATCCAGCCCACGCAGGCTGGGGTCAGGGAGGCAGCCTGGCTGGATTAGGCTGCTGCATGATCCACGGCTGGTTTTGCAAGAGATGGCATTTGGCTTAAGGCTGCCTCAAACGTGATTTGTAAGGTCGGGGTGACATTGCTAGGATCTGATTTCCAATGGGAAGGCATTCTGCTGTCTGTCGGCGGGTTGTTCCTGGGATCACACCCAGCTGTTGAGGCTAAAAAGAAGTGCATTTCCGGGGGCTTTTACTGCTTGCAGAAAGTAGATGTTTTTAAAGAGGGAAAACGGGTTGGTTTGATTTGTCCCACGCTCAGTGTCACCTCTGGTTTAGGAGCTGCTGAATTGCTGTTGATGGATGGGGATCCCCCTGTGCTGTTGTACAGGATTTTCTTCTTTATTCACATGTTGATAATTAACCTTTCTTTCTCCCTGGAGAGTTGGGCACATGCAAACACCCAATGTTTTCTTCCTGGCTGAAGAAACAACTGCAGAAAGGTCTGTGTGGCCCCAGGCTGCCTGTTTTTTTACCTACCAGGAACCCAAACCCTTCTGTCTTGCCACGAGGCACCTTGAGCAGGAGCAAGTCCTCCAGGAAGTATGGAAATATATCCCAAAGCATGTTCATGTCCGGGATCATACCTGGGTTCAGACCTCTTTTGTGAGGTTTTGGGATTTAGTGGTGGAGAACGTGCTGGGCTTCTAGGTCTAGGTTTTGGCATGTTGTCTGCTTTTGGATATTTGTCTCAGGACTGATCTGAAACATTTAACTCTCCCTCGTAGGGTCGTAGTTTGTACTTGTCAGGATGTAAAGAGGCAGCCTATGAGGTGTGGTGATCTCCTGGCCATCCCATCCCTCCCTCAGAGCTCTGTGTGTGTAACGCTCTGTGTGGGTCCTTTTCTCTTGCCAGCAAATGCTCCTCGAGGCCTCTCCCCATGAGAGAGAAGTGGCTGTGACTATTGTACCTCTATCAGTAAGGACAAGTATTAAACTGGCATTACCCAGTGTGTGTGTGGGGGTCCCATGATGTTTCCAGATGCCACCAGGCACGGACAGAGAAAATCTTTCCTAGGATTTGGTTCCCAGAGGGAGCCAACCCTGGTGATGGAGAACAGAGCTGGCTTGAATTATTCCAGTTTAGTGACCACTGGAGCCCATTTCCTCCTCCTTTGGGTTATGTCCTATGAGTTTAACCTCAGTCCCTCGAGTATGTTCATGCTTCAGTGACACGTGCCCTTTATTTGCCTGAGGTATTTGGGGCCTCTCCTGGTATCTGAGGCCTCGGGGCCCCCAGCCCGGATCTTCTGCAGCAGTTCAGAGGTGGCAGCTCCCACTGCCTGCAGCCAGTTTGCTAATTTAATGGTTTTTTGAATTTCCCTGATATTTCCTGCACTCTCAGTTACTTCCTATCAGCTCTAGGCCCACAGAAGGTTGTATTCCAGGGTAAAGCATAGACCCTGTTGTGTGGGGCCAAGTACCTGTGGGAATCCAGAGCTGTGTTTTTCCAGGGGTCTTTCTAACCACACATGGATTTCTTTTCTGTTTCTCCAGCCATGCAGGGACCGAGGCCAGTGGTCCTGAGTGGCCCATCGGGTGCGGGGAAGAGCACCTTGTTAAAGAAATTGCTTAAAGATTATGAGAACATCTTCGGCTTCAGCGTTTCCCGTGAGTATCTGCATGTCTTTGGGGAAGGGCAGTGGAGAAGCTCAGGGCTGCTAGCCCACAGCCTGCTTCTGTAGCCCCAAATAACGGACTTCTGTGACTTTCCTGTGTCCTTGTCATCTCCTGGGGTTGTTTAAATAAGTCAGGATGCCTTTTAGTATAGCTATTGAGTGGCAAGTCTAAGATTTGTCTAAAATAGCACCTTTTCCAGGTCTGGTGATTCCCCACACCTCCACACACAGCTCAAAGACATGATGAGATTGAGTGATACTTGGCTCTCAAAGCAACGAATTTCCCCCCCCCCTGATGACCCCTCTGCTTCAAAAGCCAATTCTTTCCATCCACCTGTGGGAGCTGATGGTGATTTTAACAACCCTGGGGGCTGCACACCAGAGTCTCAGATGGAAAATTAAAGAATTTCTTGAAGCCCATCTCATTAATAGGTCAGTCAGAGAAGCGGTTGGCCCTGTCACCTGTGTACATTCCTCCTCCTGCCATTGCTCTGGTGATTTGTTGACTTTTTCTACTCACTAAGTTCTGGCCAAGGGTCCTTTTTTTTTTCTACCTGTAACGTGAAAATCACCCCATGCCAGGCGGGTCAGTCCTCTCACACCTGCCTGGAGGCTGCAGGCAGTGCTGAAGTCCTCCTTACAACAGAGTAAGTGCAGGGAATTTGCATTTTCATCAGGCAACTTGCCTGTTACAACAACTAATGTTGTTTTCTTTTGTGTTTTTTTTTTTTTGAGTGACATCCAAAAGGGTGCCCTCAGAGTCTAGGCTGTGTCCACAGCTCATTCGCTTGATTTTCCCTGGAGCTCTACAAGGTGTTTTTAAGTACGTTCCTCACATCTATTTTACTGTCCTAATGCTGTGGATACCACAGGTGAAATCCTCACTTTGAGATCTCCGAGATCTGGATTTGTTCTACCATGAAAAGACAAATACTGGCTGTTTAAATGTTTAATTTTACTGGAGATGAAAAAAAAACTCTCTCAAAATTATCTTTCCTTTTGTGTGTTTCATCCTGTGCTCTTGATTCAACTGAATCTCTCATTTCTCTCCAAACTAAATCTTACATTTTGCCCAAAAGTTGCCTTAAATCTGCATGGGCTACTTGGAGGCACCTTGGCGACCTGTGCTTTATACAAACTTAGAATCACAGAATGATACTGGGTTGGAAGGGACCTCTGGAGATCATCCAGTCCAACCCCCTGCCAAAGCAGGTCCTCCTAGAGCAGGTTTCACAGGGACATGTCCAGGAGGGTTTGGAATGTCTCCAGAGATGGAGACTCCACCACCTCTCTGGNCCCTTTTTGCAGTAGATTAACTCCTGTGATAAATAAGATAAAATAATTAGCATCGCCTTCCCTGATGACCTTTTTAGTTTGCAGAGTGCATGCTTAAAGTAATACTAGTCTGAACGAGTTCAAAGGCTGATTTATTCACCTGCCTCGTGCAGGAGTTTTCCCTTATTTATTAAATCTGTTTTAAGCACCTGTGTAGGTGCTGCATGGCCTTTTAGAAATGAAGGTGACTGAGGGAAGTAGCACACTGCTTAATTATCTCCCCCTCCAACTGAGCCAGGGCTCCTACTGGTGTGTCTAGGATTACACAAGGCTGTAGCAGAGGTGAAAACTAAGCCCAGCCTGGTAAATCCCACCCCGACAGCTCAGCCCCTAACGGTCTTAATTGATCGTTTTCAGATTAACTTGGATGCTTTGATTAAAGGCAGGTCGTCGTGTGTCACACGAGCCGATTCCAGCCCCTTTGATGATTTTTAAATAGAGGCTCAGCTTATAACCTGATTGGGTTAATCTGCTGTGTGTGTGCTTTTGTTTCATCGATACCGTGACTTCGGGTGCTCTACAAAATTCACAAGGCTGGTTTTTCCTTGCAGATACCACGAGGCAGCCAAGACCTGGAGAAGTCAATGGCAAAGGTGAGCCTGTTGCAGTTGGGCTTCGTCTCATCAGGTTTTGGGAAATGATTCCTCTGAAAAATTCCAAGTTTTTATGTGAAGTGGGTGCACGAATTCCCCGCTAGCAGATAAGTTAGTCCTACCTTTATGTTTACAGGGTGCATTTCCTGAGGCAGGAGGAGCAGACACTCAGTGATGATATATTTGAGTCTCTGTGTGGATATTCACACACACAATTATTTTTCTTGATCTCTGTGTCAGTGAGGCCGTAGCCATTGACCACTGTCCTGCAGCCATGCGTTGGAGGCAAGGTGACAAAGAGGGATGGACTTGGCAGAACAAGCCCAAAATTTAATGAAGTGGTGAAACCTTAGCACAGGCATTTGCTGCCAGATTTCTGTTCTAGACACCGTTCTCTGTGATGTTTTCAGAGCAGGGCTCTCAGTTTTACCCCCCTGGTCCATACTTGGGTGTCAAGTGGCTTGGTTTTTGACGTGCCGGGTAGCTCTGGTGAGGTACCTCAACTGCCCAGTCCTTTGGGAAATGCAACCACTTAATGAGATGCCTTTATTGGTATTAATAGCTTGCATGCAGCTGGCCAGCTGCTTTTCTCATTTCTTCTTTGTTTGCATATTTCAGATAGAATCCAATGAGGTTTGCACTTAATTTCCGACAGCAGTTTTCACTCTGAAGTGAAAGGGAGGAACCTCAACAAAAGATAGAGAACCGTTCCCTTTCAGTTTGTTTGGTTTTGATGTGCCCTTTTATCTCCCTCTTTCTCACAGAATCCCAGAATGCTCTGGGGTTGGAAGGGACCTCTGGAGATCATCTAGCCTAACCCTTTGCCAAAGCAGGTCCTTCTAGAGCAGGTTGCACAGGGACATGTCCAGGAGGGTTTGAATGTCTCCAGAGATGGAGACTCCACCACCTCTCTGGGCAGCTTCTGCCAGGGCTCTGCCACCCTCAAAAGTCAAGAGGTTCCTCCTCATGTTGAGATGGAACTTGTCATATACAAGTTTATGCCCGTTCCCTCTTGTCCTGTCGCTGGGCACCACTAAAAAAAGACTGGCCCCAACCTCCTGACACCCACCCCTTAAGAATTTATAGGTGTTGATCAAGCCCCCCCCTCATTTTTTTCTTCTCCAGACTAAAAAGCCCCAAGTCCCTCAGCCTTTCCTCATCAGAGAGATGCTCCAGGCCCCTCATCATCTTTGTGGTCCTCTGCTGTACCCTCTCCAGCAGTTCCCTGTCCTTCTGGAACTGGGGAGCCCAGCACTGGATGCTTCTAGTCTTTAATAAGTGTTTTCAAATGGAGGGCCTTGGCAGTCCTGCTGCAGCGTGTCCCACACCTGTGGGGAACCAGGGGGAGTTTCCCACAGCACAAAAAAGGGGAAAGGCAATGAAAAAGGGGGTACAGCAGTGTGTCTGGCCACACAGAAAGCTCCTAAATATTTTCAACAGGTGTCTGGGCAGTTGATGTGGAGAGGGAGTGCTGTATGCAGTAATTAGGAAGTAGATAGTTGCAGTCTACCAACGTTTTCCAAAACAGATGTTAAGGTGTTTCTCCCCTAAGCACCCAAGGGTGTCATTTTGCCCATGAATTTTATCTTCAAAGCTATTAATTTGTGCCTATTTTTCCTGGTTTTCCCCTATCCAGATTACCACTTTGTGACCAGAGAGGAAATGCAGAAGGAAATCGATGCAGGTGAATTCATCGAGCACGCGGAGTTCTCCGGGAATATGTACGGGACAAGGTACGTGGTTCAGACGCTGTCGCTGCTCAGCCCAGGGGGTGCTGGGAGCCCAGGTGATGGGCAAGGCAAAAATATGTTAACTGGTGACACTGGTTTCCCCCAGAGGCACAGATTTTTGCCGTAAGCAAAGCCGTTCATTCTGATAGCGAGGTCCTTGTTGGCTTTATTAAAGAGGGCAGAATTAACTCTTGCAGAGAGTCAGTTCATCAGCATTAAATGATGGTTCTCTGGGATTCTCTGTAGTCTCCAGTGTTTGAGGGCTGCTGAAGTGCTTCACATACTTAACACTTTTCTTCCACGGGGGGGTGATTTTCACAGCCAGGCCCAGAGAGTGGTGGTGGTTAAATCCAGTTGGTGGCCAGTCACAAGTGGTGTCCCCCAGGGCTCGGTACTGGGGCCAGTTCTCTTTAACACCTTTATCAATGATCTGGATGAGGGGATCGATTGCACCCTCAGTAAGTTTGCAGATGACACTAAATTAGGTGGCAGTGTCGATGTGCTGGAGGGTAGAAAGGCTTTGCAGAGGGATCTGGACAGGCTGGATGGATGGGCCGAGGCCAATGGGATGAAGTTCAATAAGGCCAAATGCCAGGTCCTGCACTTGGGTCACATCAGCCCCCTGCAGGCTTGGGGAAGAGTGGCTGGAGCTGCCTGGTGGAAAAGGACCTGGGGGTGTTGGTGGACTGTGGGCTGCACATGAGCCAGCAGTGTGCCCAGGTGGCCAAGAAGGCCACCAGCATCCTGGCCTGGATCAGGAACAGTGTGGTGAGTAGAACTCAGGAGGTGGTTGTCTCCCTGTACTGGGCACTGGTGAGGGCCCACCTCGAGTGCTGTGTCCAGTTTTGGTCCCCTCACCTCAAAAATGACGTTGAGGGGCTGGAGTGTGTCCAGAGAAGGGCAATGGAGCTGGTGAGGGTCTGGAGAGTAAGTCTTATGAGGAAAGGCTGAGGCAGCTGGGGGTGTTCAGCCTGGAGAAAAGGAGCCTGAGGGGAGACCTCATTGCCCTTTACAACTCCCTGAAGGGAGGGTGTAGGGAGGTGGGGGTTGGTCTCTTCTCCCAAGTCACAGGTGATGGGACAAGAGGAAATGGCCTCTGGTTGTACCAGGGGAGGTTCAGATTGGGTATCTGGAAAAAATGTTTACACTGAAAGGGTTGTCAAGCCTTGGAATGGGCTGCCCAGGGAAGGGGTTGAGGCACCATCCCTGGAGGTATTTGAAAGGTGAGTAGACGCGGTGCTTAGAGACATGGTTTAGTGATGGTTTTTATCAGAGGTTGATGGTTGGATTAGGTGATCTTAAAGGTCCCTTCCAACCTAGAGAATCCTGTGATCCACAGACTATTTACACTCCTTTATGTTTTCCAAGTGGTTGCAGAGAGCAGTGGGTGGAATGGAGACTTACTTTCCTTATCCCTGCATTAGTTAACGGTCCAAATCCAATGAATTTGGGGGCGGAAGCGATGATATTGGCTGTTGTGACACAAGTGCCACTGCCCCTTTGGGTAAAGTAGCTGCCTGTGAGCAGACACCCTTGACTGGTGTTAAAGAATTGGGGGGATTTTAAAATAGCATTGCCCCCGGGCATTGGGGCTGATGATCAATCAAACGTTAAAGCTGCAATGTTAATTAGAAGTCAGATAACTTATGTAATTACTGCGAGAACTTCGTGGCTCTGTAGGGAAGGACCCACGAAGGAGGAAAGTTAAACATTTCCTGAGATATTTAATTAGTTGCATTAAAGGAATTTGCCTGAAACGCTTCTCAGCTTAAGTTTTATATTTCTTGATGAGCTGAATGTGCTTTTTGGAGGTGGCAGGGTTAGCTTCTGAGGATGGTTTCCTTATGGGAGGTGCCAACAAAAGCCCCCCAGACTGTTTTTGTAGAGCTCTGAGGGACTGGTTGGTGATTTAATGTGACACGCACAGACGTCGCTGCTGTCACCACAGCTAAGGGCAACCTCGGGGAGGGGAGGGGGTGGTCTGGCTGTGCTCCCTCTGAGGCTGATGGAGAAGTTTTAATCCCTTGCCCTGGCCTGGATACTTCCAGCGTCACCGGTTTGGCAAGAGAAGCAAAACCTGGCAGCTCATCTTCCAAATACCCGGCTCTGAGGAGAAACTGAGTTCAAGCTCCTTAATCCCTGGTTTCATCCTGCGTAGGACAAGCTTCCTTCCTTCCTTCACGTGTGTCCTGCTTAACCCAGCTGGCTGCAGCCTGCAGGAGACAGCTGCTTTCTGATGCTTGGAGTAGATTTTGGTGCCTTTTCCTCGGGTGGGTGCTGAGAAGGCATCTCTCCTCAGCCATTTTCCTTGAAATTTGCAGGAATTTTGATACTTAACCCAAAAATATCCAAAAGTATCTGAAGTAAACCAAAGATGCTGTGAGGACAGGCTGGGGATTCCCAAGTCAAGGCAGTTCCCTGTCTTTCTCGAACTGGGAAGCCCAGAACTGGACCCAGTGCTCTAGATGAGGCCTCCCCAGGGCAGAGTAGAAGGGTGGGATAACCTCCCTCAACATGCTGGTCACGCTCTTCTTGATGCACCCCAGGATGCCATTGGCCTTTTGGGCCACAAGAGCACGTTGCTGGCTCATGGTTCATCCTGGTGTCCACCAGGGCTCCCAGGTCTTTTTCCTCGGAGCTGCTCTCCAGCAGGTGAGTCCCCCAATATGTAACCTCTTCTCTCCCACCACAATTTGGGCACAGAGGAACCCTGTGAGGTGAAGACCTGCTACTGGAGAGGAACACACCAGATCCCTACTGCTATGGCAGAGCACTCTGACCCCTTCCCTCTTTGCTCTGTCCCCAGTAAAGGTGCGGTGCAGGCTGTGCAGGCCCAGAACCAGATCTGTGTCCTCGATATCGACATCCAGGGTGTGAAGAACATTAAGAGGACAGACCTGAACCCCATCTACATCTCCGTGCAGCCTCCATCCATAGACATCTTGGTGAGCGTCCGCCTTCCTTTGCCGTTAGGCAGTTAGAGGTAATCAGCGCCTTGCTCTGAAGCGATGGGGGGGGGTTCCCCCCCTTCATTGGCTCATCTGTACGGGGTTGTTTTTTTAAAGGCTGTAGAAGAGGTGGGGAGGACATTTCTGAGCACACTGTTACCTCTGCCCAGTCCAGCTCCCCAGCCTCTGGCTCCCAGGGATAAATCATCTTGTGTTCTGGTTCTTGAGTCCCTCCTCCTCTACAGATTCCACACCTCGGTGTGTTTGCCAGCGTTGGGTTAGAGACACAGCACGGCCAGCCTTCACATATTCTAGTTGTGCTTGGCACTGGGGGAGGAAAGGACATTTTTATGCTGAAACTTCCCTCCAGCAATTAAAATTCAATGAAGTGAGGCTGGTTCCCTGCAGCTTCCACGGGGAGGGAAAAGAGACTGGGAACCTGAGATCTGGAGCCCAAACCCAGACCCAGTTGGCCACTGGTTTGCTCTGGGTTGTCAATGAAATTCCTCACCCTCTGCAGGGTTTTCTTTCATGTGCCTGTGGTCGCCGGTAGCGGGAAATGGCAAAGAGCACCGGTTTGTGGGCTGAGTGGTGGTTTCTGCTTTGTAGCATCTTGGAACACCTGCTCCATTTAATAAGGTTTCTTGTTGGGTTTAGGAAAAAAGACTACGTGACCGAAAGACTGAGACAGAAGAAAGTTTACTGAAGCGTCTGACTGCGGCCCGCGTAGATTTGGAACTGAGTAAGTCCCTGTGTCCTGCAAGAGGGGATACAGCGGTGATTCAGGGGCTGTTTTCTGCACGAACACCGGGACTTGTGTTCTCTAGGGAGTGCTGGTGGGGCTTGGACTTGTGGCTGAGTTTGATCTAAGCACCAAACTGCATCGTTTCTCACTGCAGATCACTTTTGGGGGGGGTGGTGGCAGAGAAATGCATTATCAGTGGCTGAAATAACAACATTAAAATGCCACAGGAACTCAGGTCTTGCACAAGAGGTGACACAGGGGAGGAACATGTTCTCCTCTAATTCCTCTGTCCTCGTCTTCTGCAGGTAAAGAGCCTGGATTGTTTGATCTGGTCATTATTAATGATGATTTAGAAAAAGCCTATTCTGAATTGAAGGAGATCCTCCTGGAGGTGAGTCCTTTGGGGCTTTTCTGCTTCACTCCCCAGGCAGGTGGGGACCTCTAGGCTCAGCAGGTGACAGTCCTGGTGCCCACATTTGATTTATTTTGAGCTTCTGAGGGACATAGGACCACAAAGATGATGAGGGGCCTGGAGCATCTCTCTGATGAGGAAAGGCTGAAGGACTTGGGGCTTTTTAGTCTGGAGAAGAAAAAAATGAGGTGGGGGCTTGATCAACACCTATAAATTCTTAAAGGTTGAGTGTCAGGAGGATGAGGCCAGTGTCTTTTTTCAGTGGTGCCCAGTGAGAGGACAAGGGGAAATGGGTACAAGCTTGTACATCAGAAGTTCCATCTCAAGCTGGGGAGGAACTTGTTTGCTGTGAGGGTGGCAGAGCCCTGGCAGAGGCTGCCCAGAGAGGTGGTGGAGTCTCCTTCTCTGGAGACATTCAAACCCTCATGGACATGTCCCTGTGCAACCTGCTCTAGGAGGACCTGCTTTGGGAGGGGTTTGGCCTAGATGATCTCTAGAGGTCCCTTCCAACCCCAGAGCATTCTGGGATAGTTGAGCACAAATCGCGTGTGAGTGATGGTGGATCGGTGGGAAGGGTGGGAAATGAATCCAGCAAATTATTGAGTGAGGGGCACCCTAAAGACACATCATCCCTGGGCCCTATAGAAGGGGAGCACGATTTTTAAAGAACCTCTAAATCAGATCTTGCCTTATCCTTGAGTAAACTCTGGGCTTGGTCTTGTGATGCTGTGGAGCTGGGCTGAGGAGATGTTTGCTCCTGGTCTCCAGAGCTGTGAAACTATAGGTCGCTCCCAAAGAGTGGCAGACACTCAATTTCTTTTTCCCCTCGATTTCCTTGCAGGAAATCAAGAAAACTCAAGAATCCAGGAAGTCCTGAGCTGACATTGTTTGGATGTTTGAACTTTGCACATCATTCCCGAAGCACGTCACACCATTTCATTCCGAGAGACATTCCCCTTAGGCCTTCCCTCCTCCCCAGTTACTCTAGGACATTTCTATTAAAAGGAAAGAAAAGGAAACCCCCTCAGGCTCCTGTTTTCTGTTCTCCGTGGGCTCTCCCAGGTTCGTACCCGGGGCAGATGCTTTGGAAGCGATGGCGTGGTGTCCCCTGTCACAGGGCAGGGACTTCCCACCACCTGCGTCCCCAGCACGTGGTTTAGGATTCCACAGCGATATTTGTGGAGGCCTGCATTGTCCCACGTGATGCCACTCACAAATTTAAATGTATTTAGAGGGGTGTGACCCCTGTTTCCACCTGCAGACAGAGGAGCTCCCATTTTTTGGTGGCATCCTCCTGCTCCTTCTGGTTCCCGCTTCTTTTTACGGGTCTGGCTACGGTTCCTCTGGGTGTTTCCCGTTGTCTGTGGCTGCCGCCCTCACCCTCTGAGGTGTTGGGTTGTGTGGAGGTGACAGAGCCACGAGTCACACTCACCTGCTCTGACCACACTCTGGTGACTGTTTAATAAGTCGAGGGGAGAAGGGGAGTGGTTGCAGGATATGATCTATATCAGATATAGATATATAGATCCTCCTTTTATTTATTTTTTCCTGGGGAGGAAGCACTGCAAGCTTTTCCTCTTCTCTGCCACCCGTCTTGTAATTCACGTGTTCTTCTTGTTCCCCTTAAGTTTAGGTGCAGGTAGATTCTTAGATGCTCTTACACCTACAGCCTGGAGGAGAAATGATCTCTTTTTCAAGCTGCGCGGCTTTTCCAGGTGAGGTGCTTGAGGGGAGCCATAAATCCCTTTTCCTAGGAAGGATCCTCAGTAGTTGAGGGGTCTGGAGAACAAGTCTGATGAAGAATGAATGGCTGAGGGAGCTGGGGGTGTTCAGTTGGGAGAAAATGAGGCTGAGGGGAGACCTTCTCGCTCTCTACAACTCCCTGAAAGGAGGGGGGTAGAGAAAGGGGCGTTGGTCTCTTCTCCCAAGGAACAGGCGATAGATCAAGAGGAAACAGCCTCAAGTTGCACCAGGGGATGTTTAGGATGGATATCAGGATAAAATTTCTTCATGGAAAGGGTTGTCAAGCCTTGGGATGGACTGACCAGGGATGTGGTGGAGTCCCCATCCCTGGAGGTGTTTAAAAGACGTGGTGCTGAGGGACATGGGTTAGTGATGGTTTTGTCGGTGTTGGGTTGATGGTTGGACTGGATGATCTGAAAGGTCCCTTCCCACCTGGACAATTCTATGATTCCATGACCCGTTTGATCTATCCCTCTTGTCCCTTGGCTTGAGATGGCTCAGCCTGGCATCGTGCAGACCTGGACCGCGTGGTGCCAGGGCTGTGACGTTTTCTCCCCCAAATCCATGTCTTACTACAGACAGGTTTTTAACTTCAACTCGACTCTCAACTTTCATCCTCTCCATATCTCCACCTCTCCAGTGTGCCCAGTTGCTCTCCTCTGGCATCCCTGTGCTCCTCTTTGATCCAGGTCACCTCCTCAGCTACCCAGCTCCATCTTCCATGTTGGGGACACCAGTAACGAGAACCAGACCTTGGGTGGCCCTTTTAGTACCTCGCTTGCGCTCAGGAAGATGATTTGACGATTATTTGGGTCATTTGCCTCATCTTGGGCAATTTTAAATAATCTTTCCTGGGTTAGACTCTGAAATCTTTCCTGTTCACGTGAGTTTTGCTTCGTGAAGGTCTAACTTTGGTTAAAAGAGCGGGGAAATGCTCCCCAAATCTCTTTTTCTGGGGATTCTAGGGCTTTCCCTGCCCCGATGGTGGAACGGCTGTGGTCGGGCTCTTCCTGTGGTGGCGAGTGATGGACTGGGATGGCTTATTTTTATTCCTTTTCTGAACCGTGGAGTTTTGTTGTGTTTCGAGGGATGCGTTTGCAGTGGGGACGTGTCCCCTCTAGATGGCAGGAACGACAACGAGAAAGCGCAGGGGCGGCCACACGCCGAGGTGCAGGACACAGCCACGGCGCTGGCCTCAGTCCGGTGGGCTCCGGCCGCCCCCTTGGGACCTGCGACGCTGTCACCAGATGGAAATGCCCGGCCGCTGCCCGCTCAGCCCTCCTGCCACCGTCCCCAAAGCCCCACGGCTGCCACCCCCTGGCCCAGCCTTCGGGTGTCCCCACGGGAGAGGTGAGTGGGACCGGGGAACAACGGGAAGGGACGATGCTTCAGGTTTGGAAAATGGGGTTGGGGGGGGAAAAAAGAAGGGAGTCATTTAGATCACTCGTGTCCCCTTTCCCTGGTGATAACAAAGGGGGGAAGCCCTAAATAAAGCCCCACTGTTCCTTCAAGGAGCTTCCACAAAACCCAGTCCTGCTCTGTCTGATGGATGGAAGCGGCCAAACGCCTGGATGCCCCGGTGCTAATTCGAGGTGATGGGGATGGCTGTGGGGAGGGCGATGGGTGGCAGAGGGACTGGTCACTGAGGGGATGATGTGGCTGTCGAGCAGCTCCGTGGCGAGTCGTTTTTGGGTGTTTTGAGCCGTGCCCTTCTCCCCCCTGGGTGCCTCGGAGGGGTTGCGCCGCACATCGAGTCTCACAAGGGGGTGGGCGAAGGCACTTGTTGAGGTGGGTTTAACTTCCACCTCCTCAAAATGAGGCATCTGTTTTATTAATTTGCCTTTGCAAACATCAAAACCTCCCTGTATCTGTGTTTTGGGGATGTGGCCATCCCCGGGGTGGGGGCAAGGACCACGCCGAGCATCGTGGGTGCTGTGGCCACCAAATTTGGGGTCCTACACAACCTCAGATGGTGGCTCCCGGCGCTTGGCGTGGGGCTGGGGGTGAGATAGAAGAGTCAAAGTGAGGGTACTGGAGTCTCCCTGCCATGGGGTCCAGGGGGGAGAGGTCTGGTTCTTGGGGACCCTATTTCCCACCTGGATGATTTTCCAGGCAGGAAGGTGTTGAACCAGCAGGTTTGGAGCATCTTGGGGTGAAGGTGGGTGAGGTGAAGGATGCAAGGGAAAGCTGATGCTGCCAAATCTGGGTTTTATTTAGCTGTCCCAACAGCCATTAAAACCCTTATCACCTGGCCCCACTGGGACCAGAAATGTCAGAAAAAGGGTGGGTTTATATATATATAATTTTTTTTTCACTGTTCCTTCAAGATGGGATAAAATTGCACAGATTTCAGCTCTATGAGACGCTTTGGGGAGCGGGGCAGCACCTCATCCTGCATCGCTGCTGCAGGAGGAGGATGCTGGGGGGTGAAAAAGGCTCATCCTCATGAGAAGGGTGCGTGGCATGGTATAATGAACCATCCCGGATTAAAACCGGGATAAAACCTTCCCTGGGGGTTCTCCCTGGCTGGGTTTTGGGGGTATTTTGGAGGCAATACCCCAAAAATCATAAATCCCCATAGTACTTTTCCTTCTAAATGATTGCTTTGCCATCTTACTCGTGTGGTTTTTGCCCAGTCCAGGCTGACAGATTGCTTTTGGGGCAGGAGTTGATAATTTTCCCCACTCTGTTGCCCATCCAAGGTCTTCGGCATTAGGAATAACCCCTCCAAGGGGCGAACACCACGGGGTTGGTGGCTTTAGACACAGAGGTGACCTCTGCTGTGACCCAACGGCGCCGAGAAGGGAAGGACGTCATGCAGGGGTGCCCCAGGACCTGCAGTCCCCAAACCCAGTGCCCAAATCATCCTGGGGGGGTGGGGGGAAGCCCAGAAATGCCGAAGCCACACTCCAGGATAGTTTCAAGCAGCCAAAAATAGCCCAAATCCCATCCACCCATGGCTCCTTCCAGTAGTCACAGTGTCCCCCTTCCCTCCCCAACCCCCTCCCTGACTTCCCAATGATCCCACGGTCCAGAGACTCGTCCTTGCTGTGGCTTTTCCTGGCGTCTCAGCGCTTTTAGAGGCAGCTCTGATTTTTCCAGCTTCCTTCCACGCGATTGCAAAACAGGCACCACGGGGCAGAGCCGGCCTGGGGAATAATTGGGCACCCAGCGTATAAAATCAGCCACGAGGGGGAGAGGAAAGAAAAAAAAAAACCCCAAAACCCAGTGGGGAATAAACTGTGGTTTTCTTGCTGTGTGCGAGCTTCCGATGAGGAGCGCTGGGATTTCGCATCCTGGGTGTGATGGGATTTAGGGGAAGGTGAGAGGGGACACGCTCACGGGGACGGCGTGTGACGGGTAGGGTTGTGACTACAGAAGTGGTTATGGAAGGGAGGAAAAAAACCTCGTCGCAAACCAGCCCGGGCTCCTCGCCTGCATTTGGGGACTTGGCAGAGAAGTTTGTTCAACGCATGGAATCATCGATGGGGGGTGGGTGCTGCCTGGCCCCGGCATGGCTGGGCTGAGGGGGGTGTTTGAGGCCACCAGTTACCAGCTTTTCTGGTAAAAATCCCACTTTTTCATTTTTTTTCTGCTATATCCAGTGCCTGTGTTCCCATGGGAGTGCAGCAAACCCCCAACAGCCTGCGTGGCCTCAAGCAGCGGCTGAGAGTTTCGCTGCGGGGAGTTTGGGGTGTCAGTTCTCTCCCTCCCTGGGGTCACCTCTCCGTAGCGGGAGCCGTGGGGTGAGACCTGCTGGCATTTCCCAAGCCAGCACCGAGCGAGCGAGCGAAATCCTCTGGTGTCCCAGAATCTGGCTGACTTTGGGCTGGAGAGGATGAGGAACAGGAGGGAGGAGGGAGGTGGATTGGGGATGGCTTTCTCCTCCCCAGCTGAGGAATCCGGTCATGCCGGAGTGTGGGATCTGGTTTGGTGTTTTTTAGCTGGGATTGGTCTTTTGCTGGGTGATGTGGTCCCTGCCTGGGGATGCTGATGCCCTTTTTCTTCTCTCCCACAGGACAACGAGGTGACCACCAGGTGCCAACTGCTGCTGCCTCACCCTGAGACACCCCCCAGCACCACCAACAGGTAAGTCCCAATTAATAACCCTCGCTGGGGCTAATTGATCACTGGTGGGACCTGCTCCGATCCAAACCAGCACCCATGGCTCCTCCAAGGCTTGTTTTTTCCCGACTCTCCTGCTGCTGGAAGGGAATTCGTGGGGAGAATCGAGTTTTCCCTCTAGTGCAAGATGTTGGGGAGCATCACGTTGGTACGTGATGCTTGTAGGAGACATCCTGCCTCCAGCTTCACCAGCTCCATGAGGGTAAGAGCCACCCTGGCTGCCAGATGGGGAGCTGGGACGTGCCTGGCTTTGCTGGGTGCTTTATTTGGGTCAGTCTTATCGACTGGATGTGCAACTGTGTCATCCCTGGAGAGCGTGGGACGTCGATCCATAAACCCAACCAGCTCTGGGTGGCACGCACCGCAAGGAACTCCGGCATCAACACCACGCTCCCTTCGTCTCGAGCTCAACCCTGTTCCCCAGCACCAAAAATGGGCCCCCAAAAATAGTTGGGGGAATCCAGTACAGGCTTGGCTTTTTCTGACAAACTGCAGCTGTGACTCCTCTTGCCCAGGACGTGGCTCCAGCCCCGTAAATAGCCAGAAGCCATCTGCAATTCAGATTGTGCGCGGCGGCAACTGGTACAACGGGACGCTTGTGGAATCGGGGATACATCCCCCTCCCGACGCCTGATTTGTCTCTCTCTCTCCCCTGGCACGAACAGAAGGAGGAACAGGATGTTTTCCCGGATCTTACTTTCCCCATCCCAGCTGGCAGAGAGGCCAGGAGGGGATAAAAAGGAGGGAGGGCAGAGAAAGCCAAATGAGCCCAGGTTGAGCTCAAAGAATATGTTTTTATCTCGTTGACCCATAGAGGGGATTATTTTAGTGAACCCATGGTGGGGGGAGGAGAACCCCCTGGGGAGCAGGGAAGGACGGGGTGGCCATCCCCCTGCTGTCAGCCCCAGGGTGGCCAAGTCCTCACTCCAGCATTAATTTGTAGATATTCCCTCCAAAAGCCGGGGTTTTCCTCTCAAGCGAGTCTTGCTGATGGAAAGCAAAGCTCCTACGGGGTGAGCATCCAGCCCTGGGAGTGTCTCTGTCTCCCTAATGCAAAGCCAACGTGGAGGTGATGGGGATGGAGCCCTGCTGGGGAAAACTCTCCAAAAAGCCAAGTGTGATGCTCCAGCTGCCCCCATCACGACCAGCCAGGTGTTGATATGGATGTAGTGGGTGGAGGAGGAGGACAAAAAGGGGAGGCTTATGATTTCTTCTTTTTTCCTGGTTAGAAGTGCAGGAGCAGGTTGCCCAGAGAAGTTGTGGATGTCCCATCTCTGGAGGTGTTCAAGGCCAGGTTGGATGGGGCTTTGAACAACCTGATCAGGTGTTTCTGCCCAGGGCAGGGGGTTGGAACTCAATCTTTAAAGTCCCTTCCAACCTGAACCATTTTATGGTTCTGTGACACTCAAGCTGCATCCTCCCTTGGGGTGTTGGTCCCACAGGTGCCTCTTGGGGAGCACGGTGGCGTAGACCAGAGGGAGAAACCCAGATCCAGGTGGAGAAAGGACACTGGTGTCCCTGCCCACACTTGTGGGGCAGTTGCCCTCCTTGTGGGGGGGGCCACAGCTGGTGTCCATGGGGTGAGAGAGCTCGTCAGGCCGTTCCCCTGAGCAAGGAGGATGATCTCACATGGCTCATCGATGCAGTATCTGATTGCTAATTATCACGGTAGCTTGACCTGCAGAGGCCAGCAAACCGTAACCCTGACAGTCATCTCAGCCAGCAGTGACATCCTCCTGCCTTCAAACTTGGGCTGAACATCTCCTCTGCTCCCTCCTCCTGACCCCAGGCTCCCAAGTGCTGCCTGCACACCCTGCCCCTGCCACCACCCCTGGGGAGCAGCCCAGCTCCATCACAGCATCTTTCCCACATTAAATTTCCTTTTGTATATAAGATTTGAAGGCACCACAGTTGTTTGGGGTGTATTTTTCACTCTGTCTGCCCTCAAAGCATCGCTGCTGCTGCTCCTTGGGGCCATCACACTGCGGCTTCACTCCTCTGCCTCTAGGACCTGCTTCTTCGTGCCCAGGAGACACCAGGAGCACCAAGAAGGCAGGTGGCACCACTGTGGTAGAATCTCTGGGCTCTTTGCTTCTTTTATTGCTGAAATCCAACCTGATTACCCCTGTTCCATCCACCTTTCCCTTCATAGGGAAGGAATTTCACCCATCTTGCAGCAGCTCCTCCGAGACGGGCAGGAACTTCCTTCATGTCTTCACATTATCTTGGCTGCAGCAACCTTGCTGCCTCTCTGATGTCCGGGTGTTTCTGAGAAGAGTTTGGTTCTGTTTTCTCTCCACCTTGCTGTTTAATCGTTGCATTTATCAAAAAGATCCCCTCCTTGCTCTCCTCACGTGTCCCATCCTCCAGCCCTGACCATCTTGGTGGCTACCACGGGATCCTCTCCAGCTCCTCAGTCTCCTCCTCCACTGGATGCAGCACCCGAATGCAAAGTCTCTGGAAGGATTCCCAACAAAATACCACCCAGAACATCCCTTCTGTTTTATCAGTGAGCTCTTAATGTCCATTCTCCAGCCAATATTCCCATCACCTCTGCACCCTTGATGTCTAAGATATCTAAGATCCCATTTCCTTCCTCTCTTGTAGGAACATCTCACCAGGCAACAGTCTAACCATGTTGGCAAGGCAAAACTGAGCTCTTCCTTGTCTCTAGGTCTGTTATCATGGAATAGTTTGGGTGGGAAAAAGGACCTTGAAGACCCATCTAGTTCCATCTCCCTGCTGTGGGCCAGGACACCTCCCACTAGACCAGGTTGTGCAAATTCCTATCCAACCTGCTCTAGGAGGGAATAAAAGTCTCCTGATCTTCTGCAGTGAGAGGATGCCAGGCCGTGAAGATGATCAGAGGGATGGAGCACCTCTCCTATGAGAACAGGCTGAGAGAGTTGGGGTTGTTCAGCCGGGAGAAGAGAAGGCTCTGGGGAGACCTTATCAGCCATCCAGTACCTAGAGAAAGCCTCCAGGATAGAAGAGGAGGGACTCTTGATTGGGGATTGGAGCCATAAGACAAGGAATAATGGTTTTAAACTGAAAGAGGGAAGATTTAGATATTAGGAATAAATTCTTTACTGTGAGGACAGTGAGACACTGGCCTGGGTTGCCCAGAGAAGCTGTGCCTGCTCCATCCCTGGAGGTCTTCAAGGCCAGGTTGGATGGGGCTTTGAGCAACCTGGTCTGGTGGAAGGTGGTCCCTGCCCAGGGCAGGGGGGTGGGACTGGATGTGTTTTTTTTAAGGTCCTTCCAACCCAAACCATTTCTATGACTCCACGAAGCCTTCGGGAACTTGCAGAGGAGCAGAATCTTCACCCTGTGCCACCGCACAGGGGAACCACAGCTCCGGAGGGGACAATGACAGCATTGAGCCTGGGTGCTGAAACGCTGCCCTATTGTGCCTGGCAGAGAGATGCTCGGGAATAATCGCCTCCTCCTTGGCTTTGTTGCAGGGGCTGCGGTCAGTTGTGCTGCAGGGCTTTTCCCCCCACACCCCAAGGTCTCCAGTTATGCAGTGAAGACC
>VXBJ01006748.1:31874-74525 GCA_013400055.1 Nycticryphes semicollaris
GAGGTTCATCCAAGCAGCACAAGGGTTATTCTTTAAGGCTGCAGAGCTCCCTCTGACCCAGTCCATTGCCTGGAGATCTTGGTGAGCGACCATGTAGAAAGGTCTCTGCCCCTTGTTGCCAGGAAAAGAGAAACTAAAGGAGTTTGCAGTGCCATCAGCACAACCCAGGGCGGTAGCAGTAGGGGACAGGGGAAATGGATAGAAAATGAGGAGCCCTGGCCTATAAATTATTGAAGGTACAGGGGGGAAAATTGCTACTTCACTCCTAACGTAACTTCTCCACTTCTAACTTCACTAGGGCAATTAATTGGTTTGTCTCTTTGCCTCTGCAGAGGTGATTGGTGGTATTTTTGTATTTTTTTTTTCTTTTTTTTGGTGGTGTTGTGTGTCCCATCAGCTCTCTGGTCACCTTCCTAGAAGGTAGGGACCCTGGGGCTGCCTGTCAGGTGCCCTGGGCTGTCCCCAGAGCATAGAGTGGCTCTGTACAGAGTCCTTTTACATCCCGTGAGCTCTCAGGAAAGCTCTTCTGAGGCCTTCACGCCCTCTTCTGCCGTCTGTCTTTACTCACCCCGGGGACAAAACAGTCTCCTGGGGAGGAGGCCAACTTCTGCTGGCCCCACTGGTGGGTGCGGAGGTGCAGATGTTGAGCAAAGTGGGACTGATGGGAGTCTCGAGGACGAGTTGTGCAACTGTAGGACAAGAGATACTGAAGGTACCTCAGGAGGTCATGGAGCAGGGCCAAGTTTGATGTCGGATGAAGCTGTCCAGGGCCTTGTCCGGTTGAGTTATCTCTGAGGGTGGAGATCCCACCAGCTTGTTCTGCCAGTGTTTGTCATGGAGATGTTTTTATTTCATATCCAGCTGAAATTTTTCTGGCTGCAGCTTGGCTTTTGATTGCACGCTTTTGAGAAGCATCTGGACTATCTTCTCTGTAACCTTCCATAAGGCAGCTGCACACGTCCGTAAGATCTTCCCTTTCTCTTCTCCAGGCTGATCAGACCCAGCTCTCTCAGCCTCTGCTCAGAAATCCCATTCTCCAGCCCACAACTATTTTGGAAGTCTCCACAGGACTCACTCCAGTACCCTTCTTGGACTGGGGAGCCCCAAACGGGACACAGTATCTAGTTGTGTTCTTCCAAGGGCAGAACAGAGAGGATCAAGCTGTCCTCACCCCTCTGGCTTTGCTCTTCCTGAGACAGCCCAGCATAGGGGTGGCTTTCTCTGCTGCAAGACCACGCTGGTGATTAACAACCAGCTTGACTACCAGAACTCCTGATCTTCGTTCATTAACTTCTCCAAGTTTTGACTCCAGGAGTAAAACCTCAAGCTTTCTTAAAAAAAACAAAAAACAAACAAACCCAAAACCTTTTGTGATAGAGAACTCAACTAATTGGCCTTTCATTCTGCCTCTGTTGAACTTCACCTGGGTCTCACCAACCCCTTTCTCCATCCTCCTGAGGTCCCCCAACACAGCAGCACTGTCCCACCCCACCTGTCTATTCCTTCCCCGACTGAGACTGGCCCCAAACTCAGCCCCATCACTCCCATCATCACTGATGCTCAACAGCCTTGGCCCCAGCCCTCATCCCTGGGAGATGCCACCACCAGCTGGCCTCTGCTGGCAGGGGACCCAACACCTCGGGGGGGTGGCAGGGTGTCACCAGCTGCTCCATGAGGACCAGGATGATGTTGAAGTCACGAGGCCCTATTTTCTGGGTGAATTTACATGTGGCATCCCCATTTCAGTGGAGATAAGACCCGTTTTGATGTAGCAAGGACTGCAGGATCTCGGCATCTCCTGAGGCTGCGTTTCTGCTTTGCTTTGTTATTTTTTGACTGCAACTTTTAATACCCTTTTTTAAGCATGTGCTCGGCCAAGAGCTTTACAAGCATCTGCTTTGTGCAAAGAGCCTTTCAAAGACGAGGTGCAGGCCGGCGGGGCAGCAAGCTGCAGATGGCACGTGAGGTGTGTGGGCTCACCAGCAGGCTGCTGGCAGGGTGGAAATGGACAAAATCACGGGAAAACAGCCCAGAAAGGCGGCTTATCCCCTGTACCCACCAGGCTGAAGCATCTCTGCCAGCTCCAGCCCGGCCCCGGGGGCGTCTTTGGATGCTTAAACCTTTTCTCCTTCTGATCCTCTGGGTCAATGCAGAGTTAATCCAACCCCAGAGGCCGTTCCCCAACAGAGAACGCTCTGCCCTGCATCTGGAAACCTCTGCTTTAGAAACCTGAGGCCGGTTCAAACCTGAGCCTGAGCCAAATTCCTCCAGACATTTTTTTTGGGGTGGGTTTTTTTTTTTGTCTTTTGTTTGGTTTATTTTTTTAATCATCCTTTTATTTTTCCTGCTGGGGACAATGGCATCGCTCGCTGCTCTGCCCAGCCCTTTCCTCCCTGCGCCCAGACAGAAATAGTTAACCAGGCCTGCTAAGAAATGAATGTCCTCATTTCCTTCCCCATGCAGGCAGCTCCCCCCTGCCTCCCCCCTGCCTGTCTCTCTGCTCCCAGCCCCGGGGAGGAGCTGCTATCTAGTGACACGATGCAAGAGCAGCCGTGGTCCTCCTCTTCCTCGCCCTGGCAAGTGTTTGGGTGACCTGGTGGCCTGTGCAAGCGCCGCCAGGTCCCCCGGGGGCTTTCTGCAGCAGGAGAGCAGCCCTTTGCTCTCCTCTCGTGATGGGTGGGATGGGAGCACCTCGTGGCTCCAGGGAAGATGTCAGCCAGCCCCAGCTCTGGAGAGTTTCAAGTCAAAACAGATCAAGCTAATAAAAAGGAAGCGATGCTGGAGAAGGGAAAGGGAGGAGAGAGAGAAAAAGATGCTGCCACGGGGTGTTGCAAAGCAATCCCTGCCGTAGAAAAACCTCATTTGATAGTGTGGCTTCTCCTGGGGTTGTGGTCGGGTGCCCAAGGGGCCAGGACCTGGTGCTGACCCCAGCACCCAGTCTCCACGGGTTGCATAAGGGACACCCCGTGGGCTGGTTTTGGTAGGTGGTTAGGGTCACCCAAGATGCCAGAACCCATTAGTTTTGCCGGGGTGGTGATGGGGGACTGCTGGTGATGCCAGCCTGGGCAACGCTCCAGCTGCTGGAGCTGTGATAGGGAAGTTGGAAGGAGCTGCTCAGGGCTCGTGGAGCCACTTCTCCATGGGCACCTGGAGGAAAGTTGCTTTTCAATGGGGCTTTTGTTGCCTACTTGGCTTGGCTTTGCAGGAGGTGGTTGCCTTTCGGCTGTAAACTCCCTGGACAAAGCATTTCTCATGTGGTGGCACTGGGGGCAGATGGGTGAGAAGGGATCAGCTGTAGCTTCAGCTCCTGGTTGAATGGACCTGGAGGTTTGCACAGGATGGACGCGGCGTTTGGTGGGGAATGCTGGTTTGGTGGAGCATGAGACATCCCACCGCCCCAGCCCCAGGGCATGGAGACCTGCCTGGCATCCCCATGTGAGCAGAGAGGTGAGGAGCTCTAGCAGGAGAGCAAAGCTCTCCTAGATGTCCCTGGAGTGATGAGACAGATTGCAGGTCACCAGGGTTTTGGGAGAGGGGGAAGGATGGTTGTGCCTTCTCCTTTGGACCCAGCCTGGAAGATGGCCTGAGGCTGATGCTGGCCACGCTGCAGCCAAGTGGGACCCATGGCAAAGAGACCAGAGCTGGGGCTGGTCCATGCATGGAGGCTGCTCCAGACCTCCTCCTTCTTGGCTCCTTGAGTTCCTGTAGGCTTTGACTGAGGCAGAAAGAGCAATCAGAGAAAGCTCCAGCGGCAAACACCGGAGGTTTTGATCTCCTGCTTCAGTCCTCGGGGTCAGCATGAGCTGAGAGGCGGGGGGTGTCCACGGGGCACTTTGTGAAGCTGGTTTGCAAAGGCAACCATAACTCCCAGCTGTCAGAGCAGAGAGGGAAGCCCTGGAAGACAGGAGGAGGCGGATGCAGCCAGGCCAGAAGAGCAGCGGGGAGAAGCTGGGAAGAAATAACTGCGTCTCACGGCAAAGACGTGTGAGGGCCAGGACGTGCGTGGGCACGGAGTTGATTTATTTAGTCCTGTGTGAGCGGAGCTCGGCTGGAGACCCCGAGGTGGGAGGATGGGGAGGAAGCTCTGCTCCCTTGCAAGCTTTTGCGCTGCGTGGCTCGCTCTCTCCACCCACCCCAGCCCCCAGATCTCCTGGCCGCAGAAGCCTCCTGGCAGCCCACGGCACCTTTTTAAGCCATTCCAGAGAAATTGGAATAGTCCTAGTAAGGGTGAACCCCTTTGCATGATTTATAGGGGGTGTTTTTACAGTGTTTGTGTTGGACGGCTGTAGTTTATGTACGGTTTGAAATATTCACCGAAATCTCTTTATCGCCGGAGCTTAAAAACAACAGGGCGCTGAGGAAAGTCCTGCACTAGTTGATTTTCACAGGGGTGTGTAGTGATGAGGCTTCAGACTGAAAGAGGGGAGATTTAGATTAGGTATTAAGAAGAAATTCTTTGCTGTGAGGGTGGTGAGACACTGGAACAGGTTGCCCAGAGAAGCTGTGGCTGCCCCATCCCTGCAGGGGTTCAAGGCCAGGCTGGATGGGGCTTGGAGCAACCTGCTCTGGTGGGAGGTGTCCCTGCCCAGGGCAGGGGGTTTGGATCTACATGATCTTTAAGGTCCTTTCCAACCTAACCCATTCTATGATTTTATGATTTAGGGCTTTAGCTGCCCAGCAGCTGTGCAAAATGCCAGTCTCCTGCCCAGCTCAGCAGCCTGCAGTCCCCATGGGGAAGGAGAGGCAACTTCACCCATGAGCATGGTGGGGATCAGTCCAGATTTAGCCATTATGCCAGTGAAGGCCATATCTGGCACAGAGAGAGCCAGACCCTGATGCTTGGGGCTCCATGCTCACAGCCTCCCTGGTCTGGCAGGACAGGATGATCAGCAGATGCAAGAGGCATCAGCCTGGGAAACCTCCAAAAGCAGTTGCTTAAACGTGCTTTTTTTTCATAACCCAGATCAGATCATCCACACTCTCAAGTGCAGGGGCAATACCTTACCCCGTGTGTGTAAAACTCAGGTCGTTTCCATTCCCATCACCCCTCTCTTTGTGCCTTTGCTGGGATCTCAGTCGCACACCTCATGTTCTAATAAAACCAGGGCCTTCCCTGAGAACCCATGGGCACCTGTGGGATCTGGAGCAGTCTAACCTCCTCACAAACACCTCACAAAACATCTCCTGCTCTTCTGCCATTTCCCACTGCAGGGGCAGGACTGTCTTTCTCCTGTCAGACCTGCAGACAAGGTCTAAGAGCAGGAAACTTCTTCTGGTGCCAGCAACGGGTGAGCTTGGAGCATAAGGAAGCAATTTATCCATCTGCTGTAAGACACCTTCTTGATGATGAGGTCCTTCTCCCTCCGGTTGTGTTCACCTTTCCTTCTCCAGCATCCCAGGTGCTAAGGAGAAGTGGGAGAAGAGTGGGGTGCAAGCAGCACCTTTGCATGAGATGGGTATTTTTAAGGGTAGTTCAAAACTGTAACCTAGCAGGCAAGAGTTTCAGGAGGATACTGCATCTTGGGTGGGATGTGCTTCTGGTCTCCTGGTTCCTGAGAGCATGTAGTAGCGTAATTTAGAAGAGTGGAGAGAAGAGCTGGAAGCTGAGCTGCATCCCAGACTAGACCTCAGAGGCCAGGTGGACATTGAGAACAACTCTAAGGAGGATTGAAATTTGAGCAGTTAAATCCCACCCGAGTCCCTTAGAAACAGTCTTGAAGGAGATAACGAGAAACCTTTTCCTTTTGAGGAGGAACCACCAGGCTCCACGTGGTCCTGCCTCCCCACCACCCACAGTTGCCCAATATCCCTGCAACTCTTGGGTTTCTTTTTTTCCTAGAAACGTCTACTGGGATTCCCATTTCAGGCAAAAGGGCACTTTATTCCTGGCCAGTTGGTTAGGAAAGATCCTGACTTGCCTGAGGCATCTTACTAGGGGTATCCTACCAGAAAGGGAGGGAGAAAAAGCCACGGCATTATAGGCACATCTGCATGCCTCCAATCTAGATACACCGAGCAAATTTGGTTGAAATGGGTTTACTGGAGCAGCCAGCCTTCTATTTTAGGAGAATTCTGATAGCTCTCAGACCGCAGTGCACCATGGATATATTTATTTTCTTTTAAATAAAATAATTAAACAGCAAAAAAAAACCCCAAACCCCACTTCTGCTACCGGCAGTAAATTTTTGGCTGGTGTGTGTGAACCTCTATTAACCTGTGGCCCGTGCTAATGTGCCGGTAGAGAAAGACAAGCCTTACAGTAGGAGAGTCCATCCTGCTGTTATTCCTTGTAATGGGAAGCTTCCAGAAAACAAGCCAAAGCAAATATTTGCGGCGAAGGCAGGGGCTGCCCGCGGTGGGCAGGAACGCTCCTGCCACCGGGCAGGAGGTGACATCATCCGGATTCCTTCGCTGAGGAATGCGGGATTTGCCGGTCTTCCTTGCCAGTAATTGCTTTTCAAAAAAAAAAAACCACAAAACCCCAGGCCTGCCCAGGGATGCATTTTTCACCCTTCACCTTCTTTTCCACGGCGGCGTCGTGATTTCAGCCAAATTTAGCAAAACCGGACTGATGGATGGTCCTTCATCCCCCCGGAAAGAAAGGAGAGGAAGAGGATAAGGAGCTTTACGAGTCTAGAATGAACTAAACTACTTTAATGAAGTATTAGTACTAAAATTAAAAGACAATGGTGAGATAGATAGGATCTATACAAAACCATATCAAGCTCCCAGGATGAGGATCACATCACCAGCAGGCATCAGGAAACATCCCAGACTGGACTGGGTGATGGACTGGGTTCCAGCTCTGGAGTCAGNAGGAAGAGAGTTGACCCTTCGATCCCTCAGCTTTTCTACTGAGCATGATGTGGATGGGATGGAATACCCTGTTGGTCAGTTTGGGGTCACATGTCCTGTCCCCTCCTCCCCACAGGGGTGACCCCTCGAGGCTTTTCCGCTTCCCACCCTCCAACGGGGCAAAGGACGACGTTCCCTGCCCTTGGTTGTTAACGGGGCTGTCACATGGACAGGCATTAAAAACCAGTCATTCCCCAAACCTCAGGTAAAAGCACTCAAAATTTTATGAGCAAGGGCTGGACAGAAGTCTGGGCAGGGAGTGGAGCTGGTGGGGAAGCAATGACTTCTCCTCAGGGCTGGCCAGGATGGGGCAGGTGATGGATGGGCTGAGTACGTGCGTGGACTTCTCTGCTGGGCAGACTTTGCTGAGAGCTGCAAGAGGAGGCGGCGTGCGCTGCTCTGTCATGATCCCATTTCTTGGTCCCATGAAGCCCACCGACCGCGTCACGCGTTTTTGAACGCAGGACTTCGGTGGTGATGACTGGGAGGGATATTCTACATGCACAGCATCCTGGCTACCCAGCCTCCACCTTGCTTAGTCTGGTGGGGCTAACTCTTACGCGAAGCCGTAATTCCCTCTCCGTGCAGCCCTTGGCTTCTCTGTTGGGTTGAGCACCCCCACGTCCCATCTCCAGTCCCTTCAGCTCGCTCCTTTCCACCCCTGGCTCTGTGTTGGCTCTGACTTCAGCAAAACACCACTGGAAATATTCATAACGGTCGGTAACGGTCGTATGTCATCGGCACTTCCACCGGCATCGCCGACAGCAAAGGGGTCACTTCCTGTGGGATGGAGACCGTTGCCGTCATTTCAATAGGTGGAACTAGGTGTAGTTCAGCTGCCCCCGTTATGAGTCCAACGGGGTGATTTAGGGGTTGGAAAGGCCCGAAGTTTTTTCGCTCTCGGTGCCTGGGAGAGGATGGCTGGCAGGAAATGAAAGCGCCGCTCTCCAAGGCAGGGGTGGTTCTGCTCCTGCACTCATTCTTTAATTTTTCCACCAGGTTTTGGAAATTCTTGGCTCTTACCACCGGACAATTAAATGGAGAGCAGAAAAGAAGGGCCCCGGCCAAAGGAGCAAAACCCACTTGGTCAGCTGAATTTTTTTGAAATGGGGATGGAGTGAGGACCTTTGAAATGGCCAGCGGCAGAGCAAGGGCTGTCTGGGGTCTGGATCTGCAGTCCTGAAGGTGGTGAGGTGTGACCTGAGGTGAGACCAGGAGCCAGCAGCCTAGATAAAACCAGTGGGGATGGACACCAGGGAGAACTTGGCATCGTGGCAGGGCAATGGAATGACATTTTGTCAAGGGTGTAGGCAGAAGAGACACCTCAAAGCAGGAGGCAATGATGTAACTGCTTGGGGTCAAGTCTCACATGGGACAGGGTGGCGGTGCCATGAGAGAGATCCTTTCTGGGACCTCCTGGGCTTGGTTTGGATATTATCTCCCACCAGGCAGGTCCCTTCCCACGTCATGTCTTGGCCATCCTCTGTTACAGGGCTGTGTCTGGTACTAGTGATCAGGGCTTATGGTTCAGGACTCTTACTGCTCGTGGGAAGGCCAAAATACATCTCCCTTGGGTTGTTGCCTTTGGTAGAGGTGGAAATACAGGCGTCCTTCTGATTTCTGCCTGGAGTCACCTAGAGACAGCAAAAAGTTGGCCGGGCAGTGCTGATGTGGGCTCCAGAAGGTAGAGGTGAAGGCTTTGAGGGCAGTAGGAACCCGATAAGCAGCCCAGGGAAAAAGACAACAATGAAACTCTGCTTTCAAACGATGCAGATGAGCTCACAGGCTCCGTATTCGTCGCGGCTCAGTGAGTCAGGTACCACCAGTCAGCTGGGGGACTCTGGCTGCACTCATGGCCCACAGGGCTTGTCCGTCTGTGCGCAAACCGCGGTGCTGCAGAACATAATTTGAGGTGTTGGTTCACGTCCCTCAAGTTGTTGGTTCTTAATCTTCCTCAGAAACACATGTGCTGGTGTGGTTTCTTATTTATTTCTGTCTGGAGACTGAAGGGAGGGTGCCTTGGAGAGGAAGGGAGGGAAAGAACCAGAGATGGAAAGAGTGAATTATTCAAGAAGAGCCTCCCACAACTTCGTCTTCTTTTCTCAGCTTCTGCTGACGACCAGCTCACGGATTGCAGCTCTTTGCTCCAGAAATTTTCCAGGGGGTTTCCTGGAATTCCCAAATGTGGTGGGCTGAGTGCCCAGCTTGTGACCACCACCAGAGCCACAGCGATTAGGATGGAACTCGATTGACCAGCAGCAGATCTAGACGTGTCCCAGTAGCTGCCTGTAGGTCAGAGACTCTGGCTTGGCCTTTCTAAGGGCTATTTATTGCAAAGTGAAGGAGGATCAAGGTTTGGGGTTTTGGCTTTTTTTTCTCATGCTCCCTTTTTCCGTGCTGTTTACCTCTTTAAACTTAGCCATGTTCCAGTTAGCAGAGGAGGCTGAACTGGCCTCTGGGCTGGCAGAGAACGTGGAAGAAAAGAAATGCGAGCACAAAACTGGGAGAAGGAAGGGGCTTTTTTGCATTTCATGGTGGGGCTGGGGTGTGGGGGGGAGGATCTTAATATTATTGTGGATTAAACTATGACTGTACTATCCTCTGTGCCATCCTCAGCCTCACAGTGGAGCTTCACGCATCCTGGCTTGGGAACCAGCCAAGTACCAAGTAATGGGGGTGTTTGACCCCTACACAAGCTCTAGGGATGCCAGGGGTACCAGCTCCGGCAGCAGGAGCCCAGCACATCCCAGGGGGTGGTGGAAGGTTTCGGTGCTCACGTCGCTAGCACAACCTGCACCCAGCCACCCATGTGCCTGGTGCTGTCTTGGGAAGATGTCTACCTTCAGGACCAGCCTGTTGTACAAGCAAAGAGAGAAAACCCTCACCTCGCTGCCTGCTTGTCTCAGGTCGTGGATCAGCTCCAAGCGCTGGAGCACCGTTGGCTCAGCCCCACGGCCCTGCCTCTCCATGAACTGTAGAGCATCCCCTGTGGAAAAGGTGTGGAAGGGCTGTCCACCTCCTCCTGCTACATCTCCCTTCCTTCCCCTTCCGCCTCAACACGCTCATTCATGAAAAAATATCCGTTGGATGGACACGGGGAGAGGAATTAAATGTTGGCGCGTTTTTTCCCGCACCTTGGCCAAGGGAGGCTGTAGGCTCAGAGAGTTTGAGATCTTTGTTTTCACAGCTGGATTCGATGTATTACCCTTTCTTCTCTCCAGCTCTTTATTGCTGCTCGCTCCCCGCGTGCGTGCTCACGTTGAAGCACAACCAGCTGCTTCCTGAGGGGCAGCGAGCGTGGCTGTCCACCTCGGGACCAGTGACCTGCCCAGCCCCCCGTCTTCATTAAGGATTGAGACCATAAGAGGTTATGCTCTCCTACAAGAAGGATCATGCAGCAGGTCCTGTGTCCAAGAGGGTGATGCTGCAGTAAGGAAGGTGCCATCCCATGATGGTCCTCCGCACCTGGCTGCAGCCCAGCTCTCCTGGCTCCTTCCCACCAGGCACCGTGTGGGCTGAGGACAGAAGGACAGCAGGGACCAGTCTGGTTCATCCTTTGGTAGGACGAGGCAGGCAGCAAGGCTGATGAGGAGTGTCTGCCTCAGCCCTGGGCATGGGGCATGATGAGACCATAGCAAACCCTCAGGCTCATGGTCCCAGGATAGGGACATCATGGGTTTAGGGGTGCTGTAGGGTTTGGTGGAGGTGGGGTAGGGTTTGGTCACGCTGGTGTAGGGTTTGGTGGAACTGGTGTATGGGTTTTTGGTGGTGGCCTGTGGTTTTCTGGTGGTGGTGCAGGGTTTGGCCACGCTGGTGTAGGGTTGGGTGGAGGGTGTGTAGAGTTTGCTGGAGGTGGTGTACAGTTCAGTGGTGGTGATGCATTTTGGTAGTGCTGTTGTAAGGTTGGGTGGTGCTGGTGTAGGGTTTGATGGTGTTGGTGTAGGGTTTGGATAGCTGGACACCCAGCACAGCAGAGAGGCAGAGGTGTGTACATGCCCAGTGTGATGGAAGAGGTGGAGAAGGTGCTGCCAGCACCCCATTGGATGCACAAGGGCTTGGACCTCTAGTGCTGCGGATCTTGGAGTCAACCTTTGCTTCGAGCATCAGCACAGCCCAGAGCCAGATGGGGCTGGCACCATTCCCACATGGATGCCAACCTGAGGGCACCTTCTCCACCCCACTATCTACCTCTGGAAGGGAAGGAGGGATACTGATTCAACACCCCTCCGCTCCTGTGAGCTTTGGGGATGAAAAGACACGTGGTCTCCCTTCTTGGCACGGGAGACCCAGCGGCGTCCAGATGTGAGGCACAAGCTGCTGACCTCTCCGGCGTCAGCGGGTGGGGGCCCACCCATGTAAACAGGTCCAGGAAAGCTCCCATCCCTTTTACACCCCGTGTTCGCCTTCGGATCAGATCGGGCAGCCTTCGCCGATGCTCGTGTCCCCAGTGCTCCCAGGGAAGGTACCGTACCGCTCGCCCGGCGCCGGGCACTCCTCCGAGTGTTTCTCTCTCATCCTCTGCTTTTCTTCTCTGTGTATAATTACCTAAGTGGTTATTTAAATATTTACTGGTGATACTGGTGGAACAATAAATGCGGGTGAGCAGAGCAGAAACCTGCCCTGGTCATACTGGGATCCCGGCCAGAAGGATAGGAAAGCACTTGTAGTAATAACATTTCCTTTTTTTTTTCTTCATTTTCTGTTTTGTCTGTTATCTAAGAACAGTTGGCAAGAGCACGTCCAACCCGTTTGTGTCCTCATTTATCACCTTCAAGTCTCTTCCCTTTTAACTATGTTTAGATCTTATTAGTCATGGAAAAACGGGCCATGAAGTCTGGCATTTTCACTTTGGTGTTTGCTTTCTTGTCTTCGATATCCTTAATTAGTTGATGTTGGAGTTTTGGGTGGGGTTATTTTTTTTGCTGTGAGGAGGGGTGTGATGTCCAGGTAGCCACGGGCTGAGCTCACGAGGACGTTTTGGTGATGAAGAGTGGCGGGTCTGCAACACAGAGTTTATTTGGGGAGGGGCTTCTGTGGTGGAAGGAAGGGTTTGGCAGCCACCCCCAGCCCTTCTCCCCGTTTGGGCAACACTTGGGTCATGAAGTGGCCTCACTGTTACGGCTTTATCTGACCTGGCAAATCAGAGGCTCCTCCAAAGCCAGGAGTTTGGGCAATAGGTGCTCCAGTGACGAGTGTTGGGATGCTCAGAGAGGTTTGGTGTCTTAGATGCACTGGTTCAGAGAAGATTTTGGCTCATTTTACAAGTCCTGCTCCTTGAGCTCCACCTCAGCTCCTGCAACCCATCCTGCTGAGGTGCCGGATGGTGGGTTTAGGAGTCCACCCTTATGTTCTTGGTAGAGCAGAGAGCAGAATGAGGCTTAGCACTCTGGTCAGATGCCACACCAAGGCAAAACGACCTTAAATCTGCCCATGAGCGTAGCAGCTCTTCCAAATCACCATCACTCAGTTGTTTAAAGCAGTAAGGCATGAGTTCTGCCTGGAGGACAGCGTAGGGACAGGGCAGTTGCTCAGAGATCATGATGTATGGTCAAGGCTGGATGAGGGACCATCACGTGAAGGCACATAGAGCTTGGACTTGGTTCACATAGCTGGGTCGGATCCTGTGGGTCCTGTTCCTTGCTCACTGCAAGTTCCTGTCCTTGTTAAGTTTGAGACATGGTTGCCTCTAACCTGCACTTTGGATGGCAAATTGTTGCTATTTTTGGGGTAGTAAAGAAACAAAAAGAGCTTTGGACCCAGTTCTCATGTTGGGCTTCTCCTGCAGTCAGGGGGGAAAGAAACCTTCACCAAATCCCCGACCCAACGTTGTCTTCCCTATTGCACTTGTGATTTGGGCTGGTGGCTTTCAGCCCAGGATCGAGCTTGAACCTGTAGAGTTGAGTCTCCACTTTGGCAAATGGGGCCCATGGTTTGTGTTGGGTCACACTGTCCTTTGCTAGGGGCAAAAGCGCCCTTCAGCCAGAGCCAAGAGCAGCAGCAAGGTCTCCTTGGGTTGTTCTAACCCATATGAACCTGGTTTAAAACCTGGTGGGAGAATCTGTCCAGAGGGCTGCTATATGTGATGGGGCTGGTAGAACAGCAGTGTCCTGGTCAGATCAACACTGGCTGTGTACAGGTTGTCCTGCCTGTTGTGGTGGCTGTTGTACTTGCCCATGTCTGACAGATGAGGGCTGTGACGACAGAGGTGACACCATCGTTTTTCTCTTTGGAACTGCTGCAAAAAACAGAGTCACATTCTCAGAGTCAGCAGCCCACCTGGGTGGTTGCAAAGAACTTTCCAAAAGAAAACCAAAACCTCTCCGGATTTGCAGGTATTTGCAAGAGGGGTTTGGTGAGGAAAGCTGGAGGAGGTCTTCAGCATGTCCTGCTGTGCTGGTGTGGGCGCGCAAGAGGACACAACGGCTCCACCGTCGCTTTGAGGGGGCCGCTGTCGTTTCCCTCAAGCTGTGTCCAAGATGTTCATCCCTACAGGGAACTGCTGGAGAGAGNTTCAGGGTGAGGGTGAGGGAACACTGGAAGGGGCTGCCCAGAGAGGTTGTGGAGTCTCCTTCTCTGGAGACATTCAAACCCCACCTGGACACGTTCCTGTGTGACCTGCTCTGGGTGTTCCTGCTCCGGCAGGGGATGGGACTGGATGAGCTTTCATGGTCCCTTCCAATCCCTGAGATTCTGTGATTCTGTGATTCAGAGTTGTAGGCTGCTCCCATCTCCTCCCCTTCCCTCTCCCCCCGTCTTGACACCGCACGTGGTTTTCATGCAGCTGAAAGGGACCTCAATCACCCGGCACCTCTTGAATCAAGCCCAGAAGCCCTGGCTGAGCTTCCAACCTCTGCCCCCGCTCCCCTCACTTCTGCCCCCTTTTCCTGGGGCTCTTCCAAGCTCCTTCCTAACACACCATCTCTGCCCTTCCCCAGGTGTTAGGGGAAAAAAACCAACCCGACAACGAAACAACCAAATAACCCAGCACCTTTCTGGAGCAGCCAAAAAAATGTGGCCACTTGTCTTTTTTATTTTTATTATTATTATTATTTTATTTTTTTCCAGCCTTCCCTCCTCTTTCCCATGCACCCTGGCCCTTTTTTCCTCTGCCCTTGGCCTGCATCAATGCGCCGCTGCTCGGTGAAACCGCAGATGGAAGAGGAGGAGGAGGAGGAGGAGGCGACGTGCCCTGAACTTTTGCACGGCCGTTTTCACCAGGGGCTGGATTTCCTCTGATTTTTTTTTTTTTTAATTTTTCTTTTTTGTACAAGTTCAGGAAGGTCTCAGGCATGTCAAGCCTGGCTTGGCTTCACGGGGTTGTGCTGCATCCCAGCCAGGGTTGGGAATGCCGGCTGGAAAGTTTATTGCTTCCTGTTATGAGAGCACGGGGAACCGGCACGGGTTTGCAGGAGGGACGTTGGGCAGCACTAACGCCAGGTATGACCCCAAGGGGTGCGGTTGGAGGTGGCCTTTTTATTCCTATCGCTTCTCCAGCTACTTCAGGAAAGGGAAGGAAATAGAGAAAGGGAATAATTGCTTTATCTGACCTCTGACTATTGAGGCAGGTGCTTTCTTTGGAGCGGGAACAGACGCGGGAGGGAAAAAACGATTATAGGTTTTCAGAGCCACGTCCCCAGGGCTCTCCACAAGGTCCTTTCTTGCCACCTTTGGGTACGTCACCCCTTGTTCTCCTGCCGGCCTTGAAAACTTCAGCAGCAAGCTTCCCATCAGACAAAAAAAAAACCCACCAAAAACCATGTTTTTGTCAACACTGAAATTTATCTCAAGAACGCGTCCATCACAGCGAAATTTTCATCTGGGAAGGGCTGGAATAAATCGCTTCTGCTCTCCAGCCCGGGTTTAAATGCTTCCTCTGGGCTTTTGTAGTTGGGAATTTAAATCTTTTTGTTATTTAATCATATCAGACTTTTTTTCTTTTGGAGCATTTTCAAAGTGAAGTGGGTTTTGCCTTTCTGCAGCCATCGCTCAGCGATATCCAAAGGAAATGTTTCACTGGTTTTCAGCAGGAACGTTACTCATTCTGCTAAACAAGGATGGCTTTTCACTCCAATAGCTGCCCAGTGCAAACTTAACAGAAATCCTGTTTTCTGACCTATCTTCTGGACTAACTGAGGCACAACCGTGGTCCAAATCCCACGGCAATTCAGAGCCGGCGTTTATATTGTCAGAGTGCGTGAAAGAAAGCAGCCATCACCTCAGTTTCAAACACCCTTAGGTTTTGCAGCCAAAATCCTCATGGGCTTTGGAAAAGAAAAAAAAAAAAACAAAAACCAAAGCAAACACACGAGACCCCATTTTCTCTGTTTGGGCCTTGCAAGAGCCAGAGACCAACCAACCACAACATCCTGACCCGCATCAAAAACTCCTTGGGTTCGTCCAACAAGGGGAATCTGGATGCAGAATCAAAAGGAAGTGGGTGGTTCATGAAATACGTAGGGTCCTTGGCCTCCACGTCCCTCGTTTCAAATGGCACATCTGCTCCGGGGTCGTCATCACCGCCGTCCTGAAAAGTCCGCGCAGAGATTTGCGATGAAGCAGATTTTAGCAACAAACTCCAGAGTGTGGAGGTTTTGGCAGAGTTCTGAACGATGCAAGCCCTGATTTAGGCCCGAATCTTGGAGAATGCCCAAAGCTGTGGGGGAAAGAGGGAAGTTTGCACAACTGGCAGGGGTGGGTCAGGAGTCAAAAGGTGCCTGTAACGTTTTTAGTCCCTTGTGTTTGTTTATGGCTAGAAAAGCTCTGTTTGCTCTCCAGAGTCTTCCTCGGGAGGAAAAAACCCGCTATTTATAGCCCTGTGCATATTCCTGCCGTTCCGTTATCACCCACGCGTGGAAGGTTTTGGCTTTCACACAACTTGTTTGGACGGTGAAAACCCAGCTGAAGAGGGCAATGAGGAAAATACACGGGTCTGGCTCTTCTTCCCCAAGTCATGGTCTTGCCCATGGGTGATGGGAACCCCACGGTCCCTACCAGCTCGATGGCCGGGAGGCTGGAGAAGAAGGAGATGATGCTCAGCTTTCCTGAAGCACAAAAGCCCTGAGAAAACTTCCACCAGAGGAGATTGCTGTGTGTATAAATAACCCGCACGGTTCGAAAGCAAAGGGCCTGGAAAGGCTGCATGACCCACGGGACAGGGACCGTGCTGAGCTGTCTTTTATCTCTAAGTTGCTACCCAGAGTCCTGCAGAGTCTGGAAGTTGTTCTCAGCTGGTTATTTTTAAATAACTAATAATACTTCTCCATAGCTCCATCCTACACTGGCTGGAGCGGGTGGAAGTTTTGCTGCAGATCTTTTGTGGGAATGAGCTCTGGGTGGCTATCCCTCAGGTCTGATGGATCTCATAGGACTTGTCTTTTAGTAGTGACACGTACTGGAAGCTGTGGGGTCCTCTCCTGGTGGAGACGCACCCAAGGACCACTTGGTGGACCCTATGGAGGTGACCACGAGGTGACCCACTGCTCTCTCTCCAGACTTGAAGGACTATTTGGGCAAGGAGGCCACTGCCCTGGCATGTTGGAGGCCAAACCCAGCCCTGGGAACACTTGGGGGCAATGTGGCCTCAGCTCACTGCACATTTTCTCCCCCTAGAGGGGTCCTGATGGGAGATCTCCCTGGAGATCCCAGGAAGGTCGGGGTGTTGCTGGAGGAGATCTCTAGCCCTGGTGCATTCTTTTGAGACCAGCTGTCTCCCCACNGCGAAATTTTCATCTGGGAAGGGCTGGAATAAATCGCTTCTGCTCTCCATCCCGGGTTTAAATGCTTCCTCTGGGCTTTTGTAGTTGGGAATTTAAATCTTTTTGTTATTTAATCATATCAGACTTTTTTTCTTTTGGGGCATTTTCAAAGTGAAGTGGGTTTTGCCTTTCTGCAGCCATCGCTCAGCGATATCCAAAGGAAATGTTTCACTGGTTTTCAGCAGGAACGTTACTCATTCTGGGCTGGCTTTTCACTCCAATCCCAAACCAGTGCAAACTTAACAGAAATCCTGTTTTCTGACCTATCTTCTGGACTAACTGAGGCACAACCGTGGTCCAAATCCCACGGCAATTCAGAGCCGGCGTTTATATTGTCAGAGTGCGTGAAAGAAAGCAGCCATCACCTCAGTTTCAAACACCCTTAGGTTTTGCAGCCAAAATCCTCATGGGCTTTGGAAAATTAAAAAAAACCCAAAAACCAAAGCAAACACACGAGACCCCATTTTCTCTGTTTGGGCCTTGCAAGAGCCAGAGACCAACCAACCACAACATCCTGACCCGCATCAAAAACTCCTTGGGTTCGTCCAACAAGGGGAATCTGGATGCAGAATCAAAAGGAAGTGGGTGGTTCATGAAATACGTAGGGTCCTTGGCCTCCACGTCCCTCGTTTCAAATGGCACATCTGCTCCGGGGTCGTCATCACCGCCGTCCTGAAAAGTCCGCGCAGAGATTTGCGATGAAGCAGATTTTAGCAACAAACTCCAGAGTGTGGAGGTTTTGGCAGAGTTCTGAACGATGCAAGCCCTGATTTAGGCCCGAATCTTGGAGAATGCCCAAAGCTGTGGGGGAAAGAGGGAAGTTTGCACAACTGGCAGGGGTGGGTCAGGAGTCAAAAGGTGCCTGTAACGTTTTTAGTCCCTTGTGTTTGTTTATGGCTAGAAAAGCTCTGTTTGCTCTCCAGAGTCTTCCTCGGGAGGAAAAAACCCGCTATTTATAGCCCTGTGCATATTCCTGCCGTTCCGTTATCACCCACGCGTGGAAGGTTTTGGCTTTCACACAACTTGTTTGGACGGTGAAAACCCAGCTGAAGAGGGCAATGAGGAAAATACACGGGTCTGGCTCTTCTTCCCCAAGTCATGGTCTTGCCCATGGGTGATGGGAACCCCACGGTCCCTACCAGCTCGATGGCCGGGAGGCTGGAGAAGAAGGAGATGATGCTCAGCTTTCCTGAAGCACAAAAGCCCTGAGAAAACTTCCACCAGAGGAGATTGCTGTGTGTATAAATAACCCGCACGGTTCGAAAGCAAAGGGCCTGGAAAGGCTGCATGACCCACGGGACAGGGACCGTGCTGAGCTGTCTTTTATCTCTAAGTTGCTACCCAGAGTCCTGCAGAGTCTGGAAGTTGTTCTCAGCTGGTTATTTTTAAATAACTAATAATACTTCTCCATAGCTCCATCCTACACTGGCTGGAGCGGGTGGAAGTTTTGCTGCAGATCTTTTGTGGGAATGAGCTCTGGGTGGCTATCCCTCAGGTCTGATGGATCTCATAGGACTTGTCTTTTAGTAGTGACACGTACTGGAAGCTGTGGGGTCCTCTCCTGGTGGAGACGCACCCAAGGACCACTTGGTGGACCCTATGGAGGTGACCACGAGGTGACCCACTGCTCTCTCTCCAGACTTGAAGGACTATTTGGGCAAGGAGGCCACTGCCCTGGCATGTTGGAGGCCAAACCCAGCCCTGGGAACACTTGGGGGCAATGTGGCCTCAGCTCACTGCACATTTTCTCCCCCTAGAGGGGTCCTGATGGGAGATCTCCCTGGAGATCCCAGGAAGGTCGGGGTGTTGCTGGAGGAGATCTCTAGCCCTGGTGCATTCTTTTGAGACCAGCTGTCTCCCCACGTCCTTGGAGAGTGCAAGCTTTTTCAATGTGCTTAAGTTGAAGCATCCAGCCAGAGTAGTGACAAATTAACTTCTTCAGAAGTTTACTCCCCCCACAAATCATAGAATCATGGAATGGTTAGAATTGGAAAGGATCTTAAAGATCATCNCCAGGCTGCACAACCCCAGCTCCCTCAGCCTGTCTTCATAGGAGAGTGGGCTCCCAAAGTCAGATTTTCCTAGTGTGGCACATTCCCCCAAGGGTATGTCCACCCCTACACTTAACATAGCTGATTATAAGGCTTCTTCCACCTGCCTGTCAGAGACAGCTACTTGTGAACAGCAAATTAACTTATCGCTGTGTATGAGTCATTAGTTCATAACGTAAAACCTTCAGGGAAGTTACCATGATGTGTCCAAAAAGGCCAAGCTCTGGTGTCAGCAGAGGCTCACACGCTCCTGGGCTCTCGCGGAGCAGCTTCCAGCAGCGCAGCTGAAGTTTTAGCCAAGCGTGGAGCAGGGCAGGAGATGCTGCTGCTTGGAAAAGCATCAGCACGAGATGCTCCAGCGAGCAGGAATTTGCTGCTCCATGTCCCTTTTGGGCTCTTTGGGAAACCAGAGGTCTGACAGCGGGGTGAATATTCTGGTGACAGAACACTGGAAGGAGCTGCCCAGAGAGGTTGTGGAGTCTCCTTCTCTGGAGACATTCCAAACCCACCTGGACACGTTCCTGTGTGACCTGCTCTGGGTGTTCTGCTCAGCAGGGGGATTGGACTGGATGAGCTTTCAAGGTCCCTTCCAATCCTTAATATTCTGGGATTCTGTGACCAGGGATGAAATTCCCCATAAACCACACGTTTTCAAGCACCCCTCTTGACCAAAATGCACATTGTCCTGTGCTTTCTCCCCTCAAAAGCTGGGTCTGATCATTTCATGACTTGCTGGCTGATGTTATCGCTTCCTTCTCCTCCTTCCTGCCTCTTGAGGAGACTTTCTGCCTTGACTCTCCATTTCCATCTCCGCAGCCACCTAATCCCAATGGGGTGGCAATGCCAAAGCTTCCCAGAGACAGAGCAAGGAGAAGAGAGGATCCTTGGAGCATCAGGATGGAGGTTTTCTTCTCTACCCGCCCTAGGCTTCGTGTACAGTCCCATACTTATTTGTTCTTGCTCTTGCAAGGAAGCCAAAAAGTGCCCGTGTGGGTTCAGAAACCTTTCCCCACCCTTCATCCTCTCCCTGCTCCCACCCAGCAGCTTGGAGAGAGGTCCACCACCTCTTCCAGAGAAATCCTTATCACGGGGCTGCAGCAAAGCAGGAGCTTCAGAGCAGTTTTTCTCACTCCCGAGCCTTGCCTCTTTTCCTTACTTTAATTTTTTTTTGTTTTCTTTTCTTTTTTTTCACCCCAGCAACCAAGGAAGTTTTGCCAAAATATGTTCTCCACATGTTCCCTATTAGTCATGCTCTCTGTCTTACAAATCTGTTACCAGTGCCACTCGCTGATGCTATTAATTTACTTCCAACCGGCTCGAGAGCTCGGCAGCAGAATTCCAGGCAGCGTTCCTGGAACCAGACCCGGCGCCTTGTTTGGATTTCAAAACCAATGCCCCTTTCTTCCCCGGTGTGTTTATATATACATATAGATGTACATATATACATATATATAGCACCTTCCCTCCGTCCTCCCAAGGCTTGGGGAAGGAGAGAGGAGTCAGGAGCGGCGGTGGGACCGGCAGTAGGGGTGCAGGACCTCCGGCGATGGGTGCCCGGCAGAGGCGGGGTTTGATAGCTCCTTAAATACTTCCCTCCAGCTCTGGTTTCCGAGGGCCGGGGGGCACGGCTGGACCCGAGGTGGCGGGAGTTTATCTAGGGCCGGGCGGAGGGCTGGCGGCACAGGAATGTCGGCGGAGGAGGGAAAGCCATCCGGAGAAGCACCATGTCTCTGTAAGTCCATGTATTTTTATTTCCCCCTCATTGTTCTCCCTGCAGTTCAAGCAGGAACCGTGCAGAAAGGAAGGACATCCAGCTAACACGGATTTGGGCTTTTGGTTTGGTTTGGTTTTATTCAATTTTTTCCTTCTTCTGCTCCTTTTAGACTCGGGTTTTAATTTTTTTTCCCAGTCCCACCGGTTGTGCTGGAGATTGCACAGAGGGGTCGGTGGGTTTTGGGGAGTCACTGGGAGGGGGACCGTGGAGCCACCAGCAGCTCATTCCTGTCCCTGGCTCCTCCACGGGATTTCCATCATTTTAAAGTGCGGCTGTCGAGTTGTGCAGTTTGACTCTGCCCTTTGTAGCTGTTTGGAGGTAAATCCTCGTGCCCTGGCTTGTGTTTCCAACAAGGCTGCACGTCAGCTAGTCTGGAGGGAACGTGGGAAGGTGGATGGCTGTGAATGAATGGATTTCAGAGGCAGAGGGGATGGTCGGTGGGTCCTCTCACGCCATCGCTCCGGCAGCTAATTTAGCCCCGTGAACCACCTGATCAAATCCATCTACCTGCTGTAGAGGTGAGGGTTTCGTGGGGGNACGGAGTAGTTGGATCTGAAGTGCACAAAAGGTGCAACAATCCCTATTTTGCGCTTCAAGAGCTGGTGTCACGAGGAGATGGGACGTAGCCGTTTCCTAGGACCATCCTATTCACCAGCAAAAATGCTGGGAACAAATCCTTCCTTGGGAAGGAGTCCTTCCTTTGCCTCATAATCGATTCCAAAATACAGTGGTGTACTAACTCCCCCCCCCTCCCAGCGCTGAAATCTTGTAATATTGTAATATTCTAGCCAGAAAGCTGCAAAAAACCACTGGAATTTTGTCTCAACTGGTTGTTGGAGGGTTTGGGGTTTTGTTTTAAACTTGTTTCCTTCCAGCTCTTGCTTTCAAATAGGGTGCCAGGAGGGTGGGTGGACGCACAGGAGTGTGATGTCAAGGTGTGATCATCTGCAGAGGCAAAAGGGGGGTCGACCCAGGGGTGCAGCAACCGCCGGAGGCTGTTTCCTGCAGATGTTCCTGCAGGTCCAGCTGTGCACGGCGGGCTGAGCCGCAGCGTCAAGGGCCAGGACCAAGAGGTTGGGTCGGAAACCAGAGGTGGCCTTCTCATAGCAACAACTTTCCACTTGGGTTATTTTGCAATTTCTTTCCTTTCCCCTGACTCAGGAGGTTTGTGAGTGTTTTGAACCGACGCCATCGGGTGCTCCTTCCCAAAATGCGTCCCCCAGATGAGGCAGCGGGTAACAAACGTGACTAATATCAGATCAAAACTTGAGTATTTGCTCCAAAAGCCACCATTACCTTAGTTAGACCCTCCCTGTGCCATGAAAACTGCTGCTGGGAGCTAAGTCTGAGCTTTGGGAATGGCATCCTCGAGTAACACTTCCAAAATGGTAAATTATCCCCGGTGTAGACCTGATAATCCCTTTATGTGAGCACTGACATGATAAATGAACTAACTGCTCTACTGCCCGTGGTTTTGAACAATGTGGGGCTCGCAGAAAACTGGGGAGGCAGATGGGAGCCAGGAGGTGGCTGAAGCCCCAGCTGCAGATGGGACCAACGTGTGTTCCAGCCAAACCCCAGCCCTGCCTCGGCTGGACCCGGATGCTCCACAGACAGATGCACCGTGTCCCACAGCAGGCCATCGCGGCACCCAGCGGGGTCTTCCCTTCCAACCTCCCACCCCCATCAGCTGGAGCTTGGCCAAGAGCCGGAATAAATCCCACAAATCATTCAACACCCCGTTTTGCCCGTCTCTGAATAGGGACACAAGTCAGAGGAAGGGTTACAGACACTTTAGAGTGTGCCCACCGTAAAGAAGCAAAAAAGGCACTCAAAGGGGACACTTTCCCATCTCACCCCCTCAACAAACCGAATTTACTCAGTCAATAAAGAACAAGGTCGGTGGGGATCGCTTCCCACATTCTCCTGCAGTGGCTGAATTGTATCTGCAGCAGCATTTCTGCACCAGCCATTGGGTCCAAGGCTGGTCCACTTCTGGGGCAGGAGATGGGGATTCTGCTCCCAGCAGCTTTCAGGGCAGTGGTGCTTCACCAGGTAACTAGTAGTGGGAGAGGGGACCTTCCCCACCTCTTCTTCTGGCTTATCACCCAGCCTGGAGTGAGCTGTTTATCCGTCCCCTGCCTCAGTTTCTCCAGCTACAGGAGAAGAATAACACCATCTGCAGAGTGAGAGTGCTCCCGCGGTCCCGCTCTGGCGTGTGAAGACTCGGGAGTTTGGGTTCGCAGAGGATTTGTTTGATCTAGAAATAGCAGGGTTAGAAAATTCCATCTGCCAGCTCTCGAGAGCCCTCGACAGCAGAAGAATTCCGCTGCTTCTCGAGCCTCGGACCGCGCTCCTACCTCCTGGGGCAGCGCGAAGGCGAGGGCTGAGTGAACCAGCGCTGTTTGGCTCCCGTCCTGAGAAGCAGCGTGAGGGAAATCACATTCCAGAAGGGCTTGACGCGGAGAAGAGAGCGAGGCACATTTCCCTTCTTGCTCCCTCGTGGGGCCGTGCCCGTTGGCTGCTCCCACCCTGCGCCGGGCGATGGGCTCGGAGCCCGGCTTGTGCCACGGAAACCTCAGGGCATAATTTTGTGTCTCCAGAGAAAAGCGGTGTGAAGCCAGGTTAGGACCAGGCTCACAGAATCCCAGAATGCTCTGGGGTTGGAAGGGACCTCTGGAGATCATCCAGTCCAACCCCCTGCCAGAGCAGGCCCACCTAAAGCAGGTTGCACAGGGACATGTCCAGGAGGGTTTGGAATGTCTCCACAGATGGAGACTCCACCACCTCTCTGGGCAGCCTCTGCCAGGGCTCTGCCACCCTCAAAGGGAAGAAGTTCCTCCTCATGATGAGATGGAACTTCTGATGGTCAACTTCATGCCCATTTCCTTTTGTAAATGGCTCATGTCTCATGGTGTCGTTTCATCTCCTGGGGATTTACCCAGCCATGCTCAGCCAACGTGGAGGAGTGGGTTTGGTGTCCACACTCTTGCAACATACGGACAACAGCTCCTTTCTCTTCCTCTGCATGACCACAGAGGATGGCAGGGGAGTAGCCTGCACCAGGGCAACTACTGCTGAGCCATAACACACCACTGCCATGTGCTGCTCCGTGTTACCTCACTTGTGTCCATGCTCATGTGCTCGGCTCCTACATCTGCCACCAACACACCCGCTCTCTTCTTCTGGGCACAACGGTGGGCATCAGCTTATGGGTGGGCTTGGGATCATAAATACCTGCTTTACCTCATCAGGTGTTTGTGTGCAAACGAGGTGGGTGAAGCCCGAGGAGGATTCGGAGGAGGGATGCAGGGGAGCAGAAAGGATGGTCCCATCCTCTGCTGCTCTGGAATGAGAGCCTCGCCGTCCCCTACCACAGCACTCTTTGGGTGTGAGGGATTTCCCGATCGCTCTCATCTCCAGGTACCCGTCAGGGCTGCTGCCAGTCAAACAATAAAATTGCCTCCTGCCTTTAATGGCACCTGGAGTCACCCGAGGAGCTCGGGCTGAGGCCCCATCGCAAGTTAAGCTAAACCCAAAATGGTTATTGAGGGCTCTTCCTCCCCAGCTGTCCAGGTCTTCTCATAAATCCATGTTTTTCTCCGAACTATTTTCAAGGTTTATTTTTAAAACAGCCTGCATTTGATTAAACATTGGTTCTGTTTTGTTTTTCAAAAGGAACTTAAAAGGGCCATTGGCCTGTAAACATAAATATTCTCATTCTTTCGCCGATTCTTTGCATTTTTCTGGGTTTGCTAATGAAAGATATTTCATCAGTGCAAGTCCCTGTGATGTGGGCAGCATCCTCTCCTCCCGCTTCCATCTCAGGCACTTGAGCCCATGGTGTGGAAACAAGAGATTAAAAGGTTAAGCACCCTTTTTTGGGTTTGGGGGTTTTTTTTGTTTGTGCCAAGGTGGCTTCCGTGGTGCCTTGTGTTCACTTTTTACAACAATCACCCAAACCCTTCTTAAAGATGAGCAATGTCTTGGAAACGGGCAGCAGAGCGGGTGGCGGTGACTCTGGTTGTTGCTGTGGCTTGTTGTTGTTGTTATTAATCTGTGGTTATTTAGTACCTCCCGCCTTCCATTATGGTGGTGCAGCACAACCCCCTCTCCATCTAAATCCCCTCCAAAACTGGCCACCTCTCGTTCCCCAACGTGGGGCTCGCACGGTCAGCCCCGTCTCTCGCCGGGGAGACGGGTTGCAGAGGGGAAGGGTGCCTCTTTGAGATAAGGTGACCTCATCTGTCACAACCATGATGATGTCACAGCCGTATTGCTGGCTGCAGCCACCCATGTTAACTTAGAGCTATGTTTTTTCTTCTTCCCCTCCTTTTCCTGCAGGTTATAACTGAGTAGCCCTTATGACCAACATGAGCTGGAGCTTTCTAACCCGCCTGCTAGAAGAGATTCACAATCACTCCACCTTCGTGGGGAAGGTCTGGCTCACCGTGCTCATCGTCTTCCGCATTGTCTTGACAGCGGTGGGTGGGGAGTCCATCTACTCCGATGAGCAGAGCAAGTTCACCTGTAACACCAAGCAGCCCGGCTGCGACAACGTCTGTTACGATGCCTTCGCGCCGCTGTCACACGTCAGGTTCTGGGTCTTCCAGATCATCATGATATCCACCCCTTCCGTCATGTACCTGGGCTATGCCATCCACAGGATCGCCCGGTCGGCGGAGGAGGAGAAGAAGTTCAAGGGATTCAAGAAGAAGAAGCAGTTTGCTTTGAACTGGCAGGCAGTGCGCAACGTGGAGGACCCCATGGAGGCTGACGAAGAGGAGCCCATGATCTCTGATGATACAGCAGGACACGAGAAAGCCAAAGCCAAACCCAAGAGCAAAGAGCAACAAAAGCACGATGGGAGGAGGCGCATCCAGCAAGAAGGACTGATGAAAATCTATGTCTTCCAGCTACTTACCAGAGCTTCCTTTGAAGTTTGCTTTTTGATAGGGCAGTATTTGCTCTATGGTTTTGAGGTAGAAGCCTATTACGTCTGCAACAGAGTCCCCTGCCCTCACACTGTGGACTGTTTTGTGTCCCGGCCAACAGAGAAGACCATCTTTCTCCTGGTGATGTACGTCGTGAGCTGCCTGTGCTTATTGCTGAACATGTGCGAGATGTTTCACCTAGGGTTTGGGACCATCCGCGATGCCATTCGCAACCGGAAGATCAACAGCTTTAGGCAGCCTCCCTACAACTACGCCTACCCAAAGAACATCTCCTGCCCTCCTGAGTACAACCTGGTAGTGAAATCGGAGAAGTCCACCACCAAGATCCCCAACAGCCTGATGGCTCACGAGCAGAACTTGGCTAACGTCGCGCAGGAGCAGCAGTGCACCAGCCCGGATGAGAACCTCCCCGCAGACTTGTCCACCCTTCACAAACACTTGCGAGTGGCTCAGGAGCAGTTAGACATAGCGTTTCAGAGCTACAGCAGCACCCAGGCCAACACGCAACCTTCTCGAACCAGCAGTCCCGCCTCCGGTGGCACAGTGGTAGAGCAAAACAGGGCCAACACCGCCCAGGAGAAACAAGGTGCTAAACCCAAGGCCTCCTTGGAGAAAGGCAGCTCAAGCAGTAAGGATGGAAAGACGTCTGTGTGGATATAGCTTCATCTAAAAGGAGAGAGGGCAGCCTAAGTGGGGAGTTTATTTTGGTTTGTTTCTGTTTTTCGGTGTTGTCTTGAGTTCCACGGGGCACAGGCGCAATTTTTATATGGAAGCCAAGACAGAAAAGGAGCTTCAGACCAACTTAGTGCTGTCTTCCAGTGCGTTAACAAAAAGACATTTCTTCTCCAACACCTTCTCCAGTTGGGAACCTGCAGTGAGCAAACCCCTGGCATCTTCCACCCCTTCGGTCACCACCGGAGCTCCCAACAGAGACTGGACAACGTGCTGCGATGGGAAGCGGAGCTGCTGGTGGCTCAGGAGAGAAATCAGGCCGACAGCGAGCAGCTCCCCTCCTGCATGGCAAGGCTAGAGGGCTGCAGGTCAGGCAGTGTCTAATTACTAAATATCCTTAATCAAAATTAATTTCCCATCCCTCGATAAGTAAAGGACTGACACGTTGGAGGAACCTTCACGACACGCTCGCAGCTGATGTTCCACTTGAATTGGTAGATGCTCTTGCAGGCATCATTCGAGCCACGAGCTGGGAGCCACATCAGGTTAGGGGGCAGAAACAGGGAAGGTTTTCATCTTTTATCCCTCTGCGTTGAAGGAAAAAGCAAACTCCATCACACGCTACGCAGCAGGAGCGAGCAGTGACATTGAGTCCTACCGGTGCCCGGGTGGCGCTTGCTCCAGGTGCGACGGGAACCGCTGCAAGTCACAGCATTTTCAGCAAACTGCTGCTTCACATCATCAGGAAGTGCCTTCATGCAACCAGGAAAACAAAACTATAAAGGGTTTAGACTTCTCTGTTGGCTGAATTTGAGTAGAGATGGGAAGATCAGCGCCGGGGAATTTGTTTTTCTGTTTAATCAAACCCTTGTAACTAGTGGCAGGTGGGAGGTCTGTGTGTAGTGTGTATATGATGTGTGTGTGAGTACGTGTACGTATACACACAGGCACATATGGACATGTGTGTGTGAATACAGGCACAGAGAGAAAGAGATCTATAAAAGTAATATCAACCCTCTGGTAATTTTACAGCCTTCCACCTCCCCTGGGAAAACCCTGCTGGTCCAGGACCATGGCTGATCTCATCCTGGAGAAGTTTTTGGGCTTCTACCTTCCAGCCTCCCCTGGGGAACTGGCAAGTTTCACACATTTGCTTGAAGGGCTTAGCAGAAGACCTGGCTTCAGGGGGGGACAGGACCAGGACAGCAGCAGGAAGTTTTTCACTAGTTTATGGGGAGGTTTTCGAGCTTGGCTTGGTTTTAGAATGGTTTTCATGCAGCTACAGGAATCTGGGGGCATGTTAAAACCAAGCTGCTGAGCTCCAAGGCTCCTGCTAAGGCTGAGGACATGCTTTGTCAGGGTGGTTTCCTCTTGCACAGCTGTGGGGCTGTGGCTTTTTACCCCTCCAGTAACACACACTAGAAAGAAAACCTCATCACTGGTGTCTCAGGGAGCATCTCCCGCCAAATGGTAGAGGCTGAAACCAGTCACTGCCCCACTCTGCCAGGTCTCTGATCCCTGAGATGTTCCCAAGGTGCCTGTGGCTTGGCAGATGCTCTTGCAACCTCCCAGGAGTCCAGTGGTTGATTCCCCACCATGGAGAACCCAAATAGGCAGAGCCTTCAGGATCAAACCTAGTACAAAAGAAGTAAATCCTCACTGAACACAGCACTGTCCCTGTGCCCAACTGTTCCCTCGGGGTCGTGACGGCCACCCAAAGTCCCACGCGGGTTCCTGTGCCAGTATTTCTTATCCATTGGATCTGTGTGACTTCACGCTGGGCATCTTATGTCTCTTGAGATCGGTCCCTGAATGCCTTGAGGATGCCTGTTCTCCAGGTGGCCGAGCTCTTTGGCCAGTTTGGGGAACAGGCAGAGAAGGTGGGTATGGCCTTCAGCTCCTCCAGACCTTGACTGAGCTGCACCATGCCATGGGAGAGCAGTGCTGGCAGCAAAAAAATAATAAAAAGTAGGTTTATAAAGAAAACAAATAAACATCCTACCAGGTATCCAGCTGTAAATATTGACTGTGGTTTTGTGTAACAGTCTGAGGAACACTTCCAGGCTTGTTCCTAGTCCTACTGAAGGCATCGGTTAAACACAACCGCATCCAGGAGGAGGATCAGTTCATCCTCTCACCAGCCATGGTCAGGAGTAACACACATCTGTCGTGAGGAGGGAGGGCCTTTCTGCTGTGAATTTTGAATGAAAGGCTCAGAAAGGTCACACCACGGTGGCGGGGAGAGAAACATATCCAACTGGGCTGTTGGTCCTTGTCCTGCATTGCGGGAACGTGCTCTCCTCTTGGGCTGGGCTGCACTGGTTCAACGCAGGAGAGGCTGGTCACTGATGGTGCTGCAAGGGTAAAGATAAATGCAGGTCCACAGCCCAGAGCTGCTGGGGAGGAGAGCAGAAGTGCTCCCTAGTCATGACAGGGCACAAGCTTGTCCTCCACATCCACGTGACTGCTCGCTCACCGCCAGCCCCGCGTCCCACGGGAAACTGTGTGTATTTAAAGTCACAATCCCAAGGGAAGGGTGGAAACTCTGAGGAGAGCGGTGGTGGGATGTTGCCTGGGTTTGGTTTTTTTGTTGTTGTTGTTGTTTTTCTTGTGATTCCTTTGAGATGAGCAGCAGTATCACAGCCCCAGACAAACTCGTCCTTCTCACCCAATGCCGGAAGGCGTTGTGCTGTGCAGGAGTCCGGATCTGGGGTTTCTCCCACCCACACCAGCAACACCTCCCTCAGCCCCAGACAGGGCTCAAGCACTTCCCAATGACTCAGATCGGCCCCTCAGCTCCTGCTGACCTGCAGGTTCATCAGTGAGTCACCAAAAGTAGGGATGGGCATGTACCTCCCTTGCTCTTCCTTCAGGAGGCCATCCTGGCCTCACCGTGGGGAAGGTGGGCACGGCACATTTGAAGCCAGAAACCCCAGAACCTGATCACAGGGACCAGACTGAATCATTAAACTCATTTTATACAGCAGGGCTATACCCACTTCCCCAACAAAATAGCTGGTTGGTGTGTGACAGGAGGAGATCTCTGGGCTCCATGGTTGCAGGTTCAGAGACACTTAGAGCAACAGAGCTGGAAAGCAGCACGGATCTTCTCCCCAACTTGCCACCATCAAATGCTTCCTCACTGGCTAACACAAACCTCCCTTGCTGCAACCCTTGGCATCTCCTCTCCTCAGCAGCCATGGAGAACATCTCATGGCTGCAGAAGCTTTTGGGTCTTTGAAGACTGTTTTCATCCTTCTTAAGTCTGCTGTAAGCTAAACAACTCCAGTCTCATCAACCTTTCTCTAAGGGCTGCTTTTCTAATATGGATTTCCTTGAGGTCTTTGAACCACCATCACCACCAGCCAGTCCATGTCCTTCCCAGCAGCCGGTCCTCAGGCCACCTTCCCACTTTTGCTCTTCTTCATGTGCCCATCTGCCTTGGTCCTCCCCAAAGCCCAATTATCTGCAGGCACGGGGATCTTTCCCCTCTTCAGATGTGTGCTTGTACAGTTGGGATCTTCCTGCCTTCCTTCAAACCACCTTTTTATTTTCACACCGCAGACCCAGTGCCCCGGGGGAGTTTTGAATGATCTGTCTGTCCTGCAGCAGATCCGCAGCCTCCTCCCGCCTGGTGTCACCATCACATTTAATACACACACGCTGTTTTCCATAGCCAGAGTCTATAATTGCAATATTGATGAGTACTAGAGCCAGGGCAGACCCTTGGGTGATCGATACAACCTCCTCGTTGGGCAGAGGGACAGGACAACTGCTCTCTCCGCCGTCCTTCCCGCTCATCTGTCAGGCTTCAAATACTTTTTCTTCGCATGAAATGTGGGAGCTGGGTTTGCTTTCTCATGTTTTCCAAGCAGTTTTGACAGGGGCAGAAGCACAAGGGCACATTCCCAGCAGGAAGGCTCTGGTGTTTTGGGCTGCCAGGGTGAGATGCAAAGTAGCCTGCAAGGTCCCGGGCCAGGCTGGAGGACACCGCTGACTCCTCTGACCCTGGGGAGGAGGGACCCCAGTTCTTCCAGATCCCATCTGAGCCACACACGGGAACCAGCATGAGTCAGACAGCCCTAGAAATACAAAGAATGATGATGATGATGATGCATACTGAGTTGCTCACTTCCCCCCTTCCTCCTCCACTCCTTGACCTCTTAAGCCTTTAGGATATTGTGTCTTTCCACCGAGTCACTGCCACAAAGGTGACCGACGTGCATTAACGTCTCTGCAGGAACAATTCCTTTCAGGGCGGGAGCAAAACCACCCTGTTTATGATGTCAGATGGGGAAGGAAAAGGGTAGAAAGGCAAAAACAAGCGTAACCATAAGCAAAACCCTCATCACAACCGTGACAAACGAAACCGGCGGCTGGAGGGATTTCAATTAGACGACAGGCACTCGGCCACGGAAGAAACACTAGTAGGGTAATTAATGCTTTGCTTTTTCTTTCTTCTTTGTGTTTTTTAACCAGTTAGTAGTTTTGTTCACACACCAGACGGGTTTGGCTTGGGCGTAAGCTGAACCAACCGTAAAGGTTGACCCTCTCGCTAAACTCGGTGGGATGAAGTGCCCACACTTGTATTTCTGTCCTCACCCTTCAGGGCCAGGAATGTCCCAGGTAAAAGCCAAGTTACCTTGTTGCTTGCGTCGCATTCCACTGGGAAATACTTGAACTTAACTCAAGGCCATAACCAGTCCATGCTGTTACAAAGTTTTTGGGATTTGTTATTATTTTTCTTTGTTGTTGTTGTTTTTCTTGGGTGTTTTTTTTGTTGTTGTTTGGGTTTTGGGTTGGTTTTTTTTTTTTAATCTACTAACTGTATTTGTACTAGAAATTTTTCGAGTATGAGGTTGAATCTGTAAGTATTTTTTTGGTGTAAATGTTACATCTGGGCTGTAGTTAGAATATTAAACACTGGTCAAAAAGAGAACGATGCGTCAGTCCAACTCTTCAACCGGCTTCTTCCACACCCATTACTAATAAAACGGAATAAAACTTAACGTTTTGTAACAGTATGTAAAGCGTGTGATGTTTCCGTGAGAAGGGCGCCGAGTGTTGATGACAAGAGATTCTTCTCAATCTGCTTTGTGCTTGTTTTAGCCATGTAAGAGCTCTGTTTTGCCAGATACGGCTATAAATCACTGCAAAATATTTTTGCCTTAAGAAGTAGTTGACCTTCTGGTTGTTTGGGATGCGTTGTCTCTCTGATGAATCATTACTACAGTTCCTTCAGGCACGGGGCTGAAACTGCTTAGGGAAGGCCGTACTTGCAAAACCAAGAAAACTTTGCAGAGTCCGGGAGAAACCGAGGAGTGGAGCTGAGCAGGCAACGGGAGAGCACTTGTGAGGAAGCTGAAATTCCCAAACACCCTCAGTCTTTGCTCGTCCCTTGAGAACAGCAGGCACGTTCAGTCACATCCACTGTCCAAAGAGTCTTCAGGAAATATTCTGGGCAGAAAAATCACATCTTTTTTTTTTTTTTTTTTCTCTTTACAACTTCTTTGGGATGAGCAGGACCAGCTCCCACCAAAAGACAGAGAAGAACGGGCTCCTCCAACAAGTCCACAAGGAAGGTCAATAGTCAGAAGCACTTTAGACTCGTAGGTCACATCCTTTGCAGCGCTCCATAAAACACCCAAAAGAAAGAAAAAATTTGCTAAGTAATTCCTCAGACCTTCAAACCAGCAAGGTCTGAGGAATAAGGTGAACCTACCCTTGCTGTTGGCTGCTGGGTTGGTTCCAGACTTGGATGCAGAAGCACCCATGGGTGGCTGACCTTAGCTTGATGCTGGTCATGCAGAAACAAACCCTGCAGCGAGTCTTCCTCACTAAGCAGCCTTCATCCCTCACTGCCAGGCTCCCTCAAGGTCTCTATGCCCCAGCCCAAGGGAAGCCACATGGCGTGGGGAGTGAGTGAGTAGCAGCCTTGTCCCTTGGCCTCAAGTCACCTCTGAATTGCTGCTGCCGGAGAGTGTGGTGGGGACAGAGGGAGGGCAGAGCCAGAGGGTGAGGATGCCCCTGAGCCTGATGCTCAGCAGAAGGAGGAGGGGCAAAACAGCAGCCTCCATCTGCCTGTATTTTTTGGGAATACACACAGGGCGATTGCACGAGCCCTCGTTTCTTTAGAAAGCCACCAGCGACTCTCCAGCCTCCCGTTCTCCCCGGGATCACAAGACCTGTCTTCTCCATCAGCTGCTCCACGCTGCAGACTGTATTCCTGTCAACAGCATCTCGCTGGCTCCTAATCCCCCCTCCCTTGGGGAAATGCTAATGACAGCTTTACCTTCCTTTCCAGCCCCGGTAGCACGGAACAGCCCCTTTGGTGTGCAGACTCCTTGTGAACTCAGCCAGGTTGCCCCTGGGCTACCACTCTGCTGTCTTTCTACATCCAGCCTGTTGTCCTTGCGATCTCCTCCCACCTTCAACCCGCCTTGGTGCTGACCAGGCCATCATCCCTGTTTTCCTCTCCGAGGCTGTGGGATATTGACCCCGTGCTGGGAGCGCTGCTACTGTTTATCACCACCCCACATCCCGGCTGCTGGTGACCAACCTCCTGGAGGGCAGCCGAGGGTGTATTTAACATCCAGGGTTAGGGTTGAACAACCGTAGACCCCGTGAGTTCGTGCTTGGCACCCCGAGAAAAAGCTGGAGAAGCAGAGTTTATTATCCAGGCATTAACCCACGGGGCTGGCTGTGCAGAGAAAGCAGTTGTCCCCCGCTTTATGCTCGTGCAGCTGAGGTTACGGATGAATAAACACCGAGGATGAGCCCCGGCGGGTGGGAGCCGCGGGTTGTCCCGCTGCTCTGGCAGCCAGCAAGCCCCAGACAGGGCATGGTTTCAGGCAGTGGGAGAGCAGAGAGTGGAAAGATGACGGAGCAAGAGGCTGCCAGCAGCTTGTGCAACTGCCCAAGGACCAGTGAGGAACAGGGAGAGAGATTCCCTGTCCTTTTGCATCGTTTTCTTTGCTGTGAGAAGGGCTTCTGAGTTGTCCTGATGCACCAGCCTGGATGAGAGATGTTCCATCAAGGATTTCAGGGGTCAGCCACTGTGGGATGGGGCTTAGCTGGGGGCGTTGGGTATCACTCTGTCACCCAGCTCTCCTTCCACAATGTTAGAAATGATGAAGCTGGTGGGGGACTATTCATCACAGATCCCCAGAATGACATGGGGTTGGAAGGGACCTCTGGAGATCACCCAGTCCAAACCCCTGCCAGGGCAGGGTCACCCAGATCAGGTCCCACAGGAACATGTCCAGGTGGGGTTTGGAATGCCTCCAGAGATGGGGACTCTACCACCTCTCTGGGCAGCCTCTGCCAGGGCTCTGCCACCCTCAAAGGAAAGAAGTTTCTCCTCAGGTTTAGATGGAACTTCTTATGTTCCAGTTTGTGCCTGTTTCCTCTTGTCCTGTCACTGGGCACTACTGAAAAAAGACTGGCCCCATCCTTCTGACACCCAGCCTTGAAGTATTTATAGGTGTTGATCAGATCCCCCCTCAATATTCTCTTCTCCAGACTAAAATGACCCAAATCCCTCAGCCTTTCCTGAGAGATGTTCTTGTCCCCTCATCACCTTCGTAGCCCTTTGCTGTACCCTCTCCAGTAGTTCCCTGTCCTAACTGGGGTTATTCCACTCCATCAGGCTGATGTGAGTGCAGTGTCACGAGGAAGAGGGAGCTGGAGCTCTCATGGTCTCACCAGGACATGTAGAGCCTTAGCTCTACAGAGAAGACACTGATCTCCACCACCTTGAGATGTCTGTACGGAGCTGGTCCCCCCAGGATAGGTGGGGAGAAGAGGCACATCTTGGTGCAGCTGGTGTGACTTGGCTTATGCAGAGGCTTCAGGGTTAAATGAAGCATCCTGAAAGTGTTTTTCATCTCTGTCACCTACAAAGGAGCCCAGTCCACTTGGGTGCAGATGTCCACATTTTGGCAGACAATTCCCACATAGAAAAGGAGCAGATCTGTGACCATGTCTGGGTCTGTGCCAGGTTCTGGACTTGGGTCACACAAACACCCTGCAGCCCTGCAGGCTTGGGGAAGAGTGGCTGGAGCTGCCTGGTGGAAAAGGGACCCGAGGGTGTTGGTGGACTGTGGGCTGCACATGAGCCAGCAGTGTGCCCAGGTGGCCAAGAAGGCCACCAGCATCCTGGCCTGGATCGGGAACAGCATGGGGAGTAGAACTCAGGAGGTGGTTGTCTCCCTGTACTGGGCACTGGTGAGGGCCCACCTCGAGTGCTGTGTCCAGTTTTGGGCCCCTCACCACAAAAATGACATTGAAGGGCTAGAGTGTGTCCAGAGAAGGGCAATGGAGCTGGTGAGGGTCTGGAGAGTAAGTCTTATGAGGAAAGGCTGAGGCAGCTGGGGGTGTTCAGCCTGGAGAAAAGGAGCCTGTGGGGAGACCTCATTGCCCTTTACAACTCCCTGAAGGGAGGGTGTAGAGAGGTGGGGGTTGGTCTCTTCTCCCAAGTCACAGGTGATGGGACAAGAGGAAAAGGCCTCTGGTTGTACCAGGGGAGGTTCAGATTGGATATCTGGAAAAAATGTTTACACTGAAAGGGTTGTCAAGCCTTGGAATGGGCTGCCCAGGGAAGAGGTTGAGGCACCATCCCTGGAGGTATTTGAAAGGTGAGTAGACGCGGTGCTTAGAGACATGGTTTAGTGATGGTTTTTATCAGAGGTTGATGGTTGGATTAGGTGATCTTAAAGGCCCCTTCCAACCTAGAGAGAATCCTATGATTCTATGATGGACACCAGCTCTCTGCTCTCAGGATCCTCAGCCCTGCTTTGAAGGCAGGCAGGTTTCCTCAGCCCCCTTGTTTTCCTTTTACGCGCAGCACGTGCCAGCAGCCCGGCCGAGCGCCTCCGCACACCAAGGTCACCTCGAATCACATCCGCTGCCTGTTTGGGGTTTTTTTTGATTTCTCCAACCTCGAGTCGCATCCGATGCCTGTTTTTTTTTCTTTATTTCTCCACCTGCTCTCCCCCATGCAGCTGCCTGACAAAACGTCTCCCCCGAGCAGGGCCAGCGCCGAATTCAGGGTCGAACACGCTGCAGAGCTCGCCACAGCCGGCAGATGATCTGTCCCCTCGCACACGGGGGTATGTGATAAGGTTATCGCTGCCGGGGCATGGTGGGGAGCACCCGGTCCTGCCCAAGGGCCAGCTGGTTGAACTCGCCGCCTGCTGCCGCCGTCGCCTTGACAGCTCCTGAGAAACGAGCCCCTTCTCGCAGGGTTTTAGGTTGGGTGGGTTTGAGGCCGAGGGCTCGGCACCGGCGCTCGCTTGTCCAGGTCGTAGGGTTCATTTCGGGCCAGCCGAGCCCCCCTCCCTGTAGAGCCACACACACATGCTGGTGTCGGCAGCAGCAAAGGGGCAGCATGGCCTCAAAACCAACTGGCAGCAGCTGGGGAAAAGCAAACACAACTGACAGGCAGGACTCACGGCCCCGTCTCGAACTGGGGGATGAATTCCAGCCTAAGGAGCTGCAGCAGAACCCGGGGCTACCCCAGCCCTTCAGAGGCCGCTTCCCATAGCACTAACAGATGTCAACGAGGCAGGAGAACAGCAATTTCAGCTCCGCGGTTTTCATACGGAGTTTTGCATCTGGGCAATGTCATTCCGTAGAAATCCCCCGCTGCCAAAGGCTATTGTCTATTCCAGAGCAGAACTGACAGTTTTACCAGATGTGTTAAGAGGACGGGGGCAGCCGATGGGTCCTACAGAAACCTGAGTAATGGAGTATTATAATAGAGTGGAAAACAGGAACCTCTGTGGCAGCAGCATTTTCCAGCACGCTCGCCAAACCGCCACTGGAGGAGAGTGGGTACGTACCCTCTGTGTCTGCATTTTCCAGGGGATTAAAGGCTCAGTGAGGGGGGAAGGAATGACTCAGGGGGACAGGAACGCTACAAGCTGCTGGCACAGATGGACAGAGGTAGCCTGGGCAGCCCCCAAGGACAACCAAACCGCAGGAAGTGGCTTTATTTTAGGCCGTTTCCCTCAGTCCGTCCATGCCAGGGGCCACCGTCCTCTTGCCCGATGCGGGAACCAGGGCCTGGCGGGGGGGACCCGCGGCCCAGCGGGGCGCTGCCGCCCCTCCATTCAGCGGGAGAGAAGAGCCGAGGCCGCCCAAGATCAATGTCTCCTCAAAACGTCCCTCCGCCCCTTCCCGATCGGTGCCCGATCGCCCCCTTGGAGAGGGGCGGGGCCACCGGGCGCCCTCCCCGCCGACACACACAAGATGGCGGCGGCGACCTGCGGCAGCGAGGCCATCTGACAGCCTTTCGGCCTGCCCGCCGCCATGTTGGTGAGGGCGGCGGCGTCGGTGGCGGGAGCGGCGGCGGCAGCGACAACCCTGCCTGGGCTGCGGCGGTTGTGGCGGGGCGGGGGGAGTGGGGCCGCCGCCTGCTTCCCGCTGGGGCGGGCGCTGCTGGCGGTGCGGGGCGCCGAGGCCGCCATCTTTCTCCAGGGGCTCATCACCAATGACGTCACGCGGCTGGTGGAGGGGGAGGGCTCCACCCCCCCCGCTCCCGCCGGCGGCGCGGGGCTGCCGCGCGCGCTTTACGCGCATGCGCTGAACGTCCAGGGCCGCTGCCTCTACGACCTCATCCTCTACAGGTGAGACGGAGGGGCGGGGCCTCTTGTTGCCACGGAGATGGAGGGCGCGCGGCCTTGGCGGGTTTTCCCCTGCTCGGCCGCCATGTTGCGCGCCGGTCGCTGAGGCTTTCTTGGCCCAGCTTTACAAATTGGGGGGTGAAAAAAGGGGCTTGCTCTGGATACTTTTCACCACTGGCCCCTGTGAGTTACCTCAGCAGAAGAGTGTAATTGAGAAGCTCAACATGGCCCGGTAATGTGCATTTGCTGGCCAGAAAGACACCAGCATCTTGGGCTGTGTCCCCAGCAGTGTGGCCAGCAGGACGAGGGAGGGGTTTCTGCCCCTCTGCTCCACTCTGGAGAGATCCCCCCAGTGTTGCCTCCAGCTCTGGGGCCACCAACATCAGAAGGACATGGAGCTGTTGGAACAAGTCCAGAGGAGGCCACAGAGATGGTGTGAGGGCTGGAGCCCCTCTGCTGTGAGGACAGGCTGAGAAAGTTGGGGGGGTTCAGCCTGGAGAAGAGAAGGCTCCGGGGAGTCCTTAGAGCCTCTTCAAGTCCCTAAAGGAGCTCCAGGAAAGCTGGGGAGGGACTGTTTGATCAAGGAGGGGAGTGCGGGATGAGGGGGAAGAGTTTGACACTGAAAGAGGGGAGCTTGAGATGAGATGTGGGGAAGAAGTTCTTTGCTGAGGGTGGTGAGACCCTGGCCCAGGTTGCCCAGAGAAGCTGTGGCTGCCCCATCCCTGGAAGGGTTCAAGGCCAGGTTGGAGGGTGCTTTGAGCAACCTGGGCTGGTGGGAGGTGTCTCTGGAAGGTTAATGGTTGGACTCGATGATCTTAACGGTCTCTTCCAACTTAGATCATTCTATGATTATTCTATGATCTTAATACATGTAAAGTGGGGCTCAGGTCAGGCCCCATGTGTGTCTATGGCTATATTTGAGCTGTAACCAAGAATAAGTTGTTTGTGCTGCCTTCCAGGTGCCATAGAACAGGTGCCATATGTGGCATATAATAATTACAGGCCAGGTCACTCGAGGAGAAATTGGGCTCGTGGTGTGTCTTATGAGGGTAACGGTGTGGTAACTACCAGAAAGCAGAGCTGAGTGAAGCCTCTTCTCCCGCTGAAAGTCACTTCACTTTAGATGAGTGTGGTCTGCATGGACAGACCCGGTTCTGCCCCCAAGAGAGGTGAAGACAGTATTTGCTAGAAAAGCAGAAGGAATGGCTGGAAAAGTACTTCACTACAGGGAGCTGAGCGCTGCTTTTGTGTGCGCCAGCAGCTGTTGGGTGAGATTCCCCAGATCCCTGGATTCTCACCAGGATCAAGATAAAGCGCATCGGCTTCCGCTGCTGCAGGGGGTGGCTTGTTTTTCTGACCTTGGAGGTGTTGCTTTTTTAGGCTTCACGAGGGTCCAGAAGAAGAGCCACACATCCTGCTGGAGTGTGACGGCGGCGTGCTGGAGGCCCTACAAAAACATCTCAAACTGTACAAGATCCGGAGGAAAGTAAACATCGCCCCTTGCCTTGACCTCTCTTTGTGGGCCGTCGTCCCCGGGGAGCGGGCTGGAGACATCGCCGGTTCCCTCGCCAAATCTGCAGACCAGGCCCTGATTTTAACTCCTGACCCCAGAACAGAAGTCATGGGCTGGAGACTGATTACAAAGAACGGAGCAAATCCGTCGGAGATGATCCCTGGGAGTCAGATTGGAAATATTCAGGATTACCACCAGCACAGGTACCAACAAGGTAAAGCCAAGTCCCATTTTGTGCTCTTTGTCACTGCATTTTGGGGAAATTATTTATGCTTTATCACAGCTTCATCTTATTATCAGAGCCCGTGTGACAGAGGAATAAATTATTAAAGCCTCATTGCTGTGTCTCAATGAGGAATAAATTATTAAAGCCGTGTATGTCTAAATAAGAGGAATACATTTAAAAAGCCACATTGGTATTTCTCTGTGTGTTTAAGCTGTTAATAAGTACAGGTATTATTTGCTACTTGGAGGACTGGTAGTTTTAATTCTCTCCAGTGGCAGAATCAATATTTGGGTGCAGTTCCCTGTTACTAAGATTATGGGGCAGTGGGTCAGGAATGCTGACAGCAAAAAAGAAAAACCAACCAAAAACCCAACCAGGATTATTCATTTTCTTAGAAGGAGACTTCTGTGGTTTGAGTCATGTTGATTATTTTGGGATTACGCACGGTCTGTGTGTTTTCCTCGTTGCTAAGGAAGGAGCAGGGAACACCCTAACGTACTCTGCTAAAAATGCGTGACTGGATTTGCAGAGTTAACTCAGAGGCCAAGGGGTGGGCGGTGGATGTGAGAGGGAATTCGGTCCCGGGAGCCCCCCGTGCCTGCGCGGAGCTCCCATGGATTTTACTGCATCTGTGCAGACAGGGCATTAAATTAATTGGCAGACTTTGAAAGATGATGGTCTTCTGCTGAAACCTGAGCCCGTCTGGTTGGGAAAAGGAAGCTGTTAATGGGTCAGACTGGGCTGGACTGCGGGTTTGCTCGAACACCACAGAATCCCAGAATGCTCTGGGGTTGGAAGGGACCTCTGGAGATCACCCAGTCCAAACTCCCTTCCAAAGCAGGTCCTCCTACAGCAGGTTGCACAGGGACATGTCCAGGAGGGTTTGGAATGTCTCCAGAGATGGAGACTCCACCGTCTCTCTGGGCAGCCTCTGCCAGGGCTCTGCCACCCTCAAAGGAAAGAGGTTCCTCCTCATGATGGAACTTCTTATGGTCAACTTTGTGCCCATTTCCTCTTGTCCTCTCACTGGGCACCAATTAAAAAAGACTGGCCCCATCCTCTTGACACCCACCCTTTTAGTATTTCTAGGTGTTTATCAGATCCCTCCTCAGTCTGCTCTTCTCCAGCCTAAACAGACCCAAGTCCCTCAGCCTTTCCTCATCAGAGAGATGCTCCAGGCCCCTCATCATCTTTGTGATCCTCTGCTGTCCCCTCTCCAGCAGACACCTGCCCTTGTCCCACTGGGGGCCAACACTTTGCTTCCAGAAAATACTATTTTTGTGTCACTGGGCACAAAGAAAGAACATCTCCTTACATGGACATTCAGCATTTGGGCTTCAACAAAGAGAGATAAGCAACTTGTGTTTGTTAGCTCTGAAGAAAATTACTCTCATTGACATTAAAGTTTGATTGTGGGGTGGGGGTGAGAAGGATTTTGGCATTAACATCTACGGTGATGCCTTTGTGTGGGAGTCTGCGTCCTTCTGGGGCTTTTGAATTTCCACCCGTCTGCTTGGGAGGTGTGTAACCTTCATGAAACTAGGTTTTACAGGAGTTCTCTGTTTAAGAGTAAACATCATCATTTATGGCTCATTAATTAATTCATACGGCCCAAATGTAATTGTTGTCAGTTATTTCACACTGCTTTTTATGTGTTCTCTTAGTTTTACACCTCACAGAGGAGGAATACTCCAGAAATCTTAAATTCTGAAGTTCCCACCGCATTTACCCGTTGGTTTTACTTTTTTTTTTTCCTCCTAGGAATTCCCGAAGGTGTGAAAGATCTCCCTCCGGGAGTAGCCCTCCCTCTGGAATCGAACCTGACCTACATGAACGGCATCAGCTTTACCAAAGGCTGTTATGTCGGCCAGGAGCTGACGGCCAGGACCCACCACATGGGTGTCATCCGCAAGCGTCTCCTGCCGGTTCGCTTTTCGGCTCCTCTTCCCAAGGACAGCATTCCCGAGGGCGCCGAGATCGTAACCGAATCGGGAAAGTCGGCCGGCAGGTTCCGGGCAGGAGGAGGGGAAGTGGGTATAGCTTTGCTGAGGTTGGCGAATATAAACGAACCACTCTACCTGAATATCGCGGGTGATAAAACGAAGCTCACTGCACGTACACCCGAGTGGTGGCCAAAAACTGCTGGGAAATAACCGAGGAGCCACCACTCGCACGTTTGCCTTATCGAGGATAGATTTTTTTATTATTAATTATTTTTGTTTCTTTGCGTGGTAAATTTGGGAAGGCGACTCTGGCTTCAGCTGCCGTTTGTGGTGTTTGATGCAGGAATGTAGCATTTTCCGAATCCCTTGTGTGCACTGAATGTTTCTGCTCAGAATAATGATTCTGTGGGGTTAAAATGGCTTTTTTTTCTAACAGCGAGCGTGTCGCTCTTACCTTGCACAAGTTACATACTCAGGCTAAAGTGTTCATGGCAAATGTCTCCTTGCATTGAGCTGCTCCTTCAACTCACCCATTGGGTGGGTGGTTTTTCCCCACCACTCCGACTTCTCATTATGTTCAGGAAGAGGAAGAATAATACCTTGTTACTCCACTTGATTTTAATAAGTCGGCCCCAGTGGGAAAGCTCTCAACCGTCCCAGTCTCCAGCTTCAGCGCCGGCAGAGGGAGCACAGCCAGTGGCAGTCACCTCTTCTGCCACCCCCCTGACCTCCATCCTTTGCCTGAACCACCTTTTCAGAGAGGAAAAGGATATTTTAGAGAAATAAGGTGCACCGGGTGCGTGCCCCAGGGCAACTGTTGTAGCATTGTATCGCGGTAAATCCATTGGGTGCCCGCTCTTGGAGTGGCGCGTTGTGTGGAAGGGGGTGATGAGAGAGATGGGTTGATGAGATCCTGTTCTGACCAAAAAAAAACCCCCCCAAGCTCTTGCATGTGCATTTCTAACATAAAAAAACCACCCCGTCCAAAGCACATTCTGCCTCTGTTTCGGTGTCACCGTTCCTGTGAAGGGGATTGGTTAAAACTCCATGCTTGCTGGAAAATGAATTTGTGGAATCTCTCATTAAAATTTTATTGTATCAGTAATTTAAATGCGACTTGTCTGAAAGAGACGCTCCTGTTTGTTTCCCTCGTGTGAAAACAGACAACGGAAGACTTTGATTTATTATTTTTTGCATCGTTTGCTGACGAGAAACGCGCCTGACGCTGTTCATCCTTGTCATTGCTGACACCCTTTTGTCAGGTTTGGAGCTGGTTAAGTCTTTCTGTTGGAAAAAATTAAACGAACTGCAGCCCTTTACCCTTTCTGGATGCTCTGAATGTCACAAAGGCAGGACTGTGCCGCCTGCGCTGAGGCCGCTTTGCCAGAAGCAGATTTGGTTTTGGGGTTTTTTTTTTCCCCTCTGCCACCCGTTGTGCAACGTCTCCTCGGAATAGTTATATTTTCCTGGTACACCCAGAGCGTGAACAAACATGTTTCTCTCCTCTTACCATAAGTGAAAGGCTTTTCTGTTGCCAGCTGCTGCAGGTTACACGTGTGGGTCCTTAGGCACAAAATAAACGCGCAGGTTAATGTCTTTTTTTTTTCAGAGGGACTAGATGATTTCTAGAGGAAGGATGTGGCAGAAATTGGAGAGGGCAGCCCCAATCCACGCGACCCTTCCATTTATTTTTTACTCTCCCTTGCAGTCTGCTCTGTTGTTAATGGCTTCATCCAGGTTGGTCTGGAAGGGTGGGCGATCAACCATGGAGGTGCAGGGTTGGTTTTGCAGAGGGGTTTTCATCACCAAAGATCCCCGACAGGGCAAATCCTAAGAGGGGAGCGAGCAAAGCACAGCGAGGAGCCCCGTTGCCGCCTGGAACCACGGCAGAGCCACAAAAAGGGTGAATAACCACCCACCTGTACCTCACCTCAGCCAAAGGGCTCAAATGTCCTCAGCAACGTAACTCATTTCTGCAGGAAAGGGGAATTGTTGAGAAATAAAACGCCACCACCAAGCCCACATGGGCTTGGGGTGGTAAATGAGATGCTTTTATGGTGTCATTCTGTCAGGTTTTGGTACTTCCCTCAGCACGGGACAAAGATGGCGGCTGAAGGCAGCTGTCAGGTAAAGCTGCTCAGGGTGCGTGTGTCAGACTAAATAGAGCTGCAAAATGGTGCTCCACTCTTCGAGGGGGCAACCCCTTCCCCATCCCTGTTTTCTGGGTGATTCCCCCTCACTGCCTCAGTTTCCCCTTGATGCTTCAATTCCCCCACATCACC
>VXBJ01006748.1:74695-100440 GCA_013400055.1 Nycticryphes semicollaris
GACCCCCACCACTTCCCCCCGCAATGGTTTCTCCCACCGGCGGCCGTTGCTCGCCTCGGCGCGTGCCGCCGGCTAAGGGCGGGAACAACGCGCGCCTCCCGGTCCCCTCAGGGCGGGAGGGCGAAGCTGGGGGGAGGATAAGATGGTGGCGGGGAGCGGCCGGCAGCCGGCCCTGCGGCCTGGTAGGGCTTGCCGGGCAGAGGTGAGGCGTCAGCGCCGGCCCCCCCCCCCCTCTCCTACCCCCCCGGCTGCCAGGACGGGGTTGGGATCCCGGAACCGAGCGGGGGAAAGCGGTGGAGGTGAGGTCCCTCTGTGAGAAGTCCCACTGTGAGGGGAGGAACCAGCTTCTGCCCGCTGAGAAGCGGTAGCGGGTCTCCCGTGGAGGGAGGGGAAGCCCCGTGGCTGCTGGTAGAGCAGAACCATGTAAATGAAGGACCTTATCTACTAAAGTACCAGCCTGCCTTCCTCTTCCACTTGTCATATGCAGCCCGTCGGAGAGCTGTGCGCGCTCCGAAGTGGAAGAGCCGTGAGGGGTGTTGACACACCAGAAATGCGTGATGTTTCTGTGCGGAGAGATAGCAGAAGAGATCGGGGAATAAGCAAGTACGTTAGCCTGAAATCCCAGTAGGGTAAGACAGGAGTAAGACACTTTCTGAGGCTGTGGAGGGGGGTACATTGAAATGTTTTGGTTTCAAGAAAAACGAAATTGTTCTTTTTAGCTGTTTTTATTTTCTGAGTATTTTTCCCCCCCCTGGAAACAGCGTTTGATAGCATTGTTATGTTTTTTAGATTTCCTAGGATAGTAAAAAGCCACAAAAGTTGTCTTGGTGTGGCGGTGGGTCTGGAAGAACGACTGCTAATATTCTCCTTCTTCTGAGTTATTCAAATCACTGCAACCCGCTATTTGAAATGCATTGTTGAGTGAATTCATACCTCATTGGCCAGATGAGTTACTTGAAGTTAGCAAGGTTAAAAAGTCCCTTGTGGGTACTTGTAGCTTTATTAATATTTGGAGTATGTTTGAGCAACCTGGTCTGGTGGGAGGTGTCCCTGCCCGTTGCGGGATGATCTTTAAGGTCCCTTCCAACTCTTAATTTTTCTGTGATTCTGTGTGCGCCCACTGTTAACGCATTGCTGAAACCTTGGCAATCTTCAGGAGGTATCTGAATACTGCAGAGCTGAGCGTCACAAATACAGTTTATCCTTCACGGCCTGTGGTGGGTCCTGCTTTTCCAGCAGGAATGTTTCTCCAGGGCAGTTCGGCAGCTTCGGTCCCCTTGTTTACACCCATTGCTGCTGAGACCATGCTGTATTTACGTGCTTCTGCACAGGCACTGGGGGCATGTTACTTTGGGAGGAGGGTGTAGCTGCTCCTGCTCCTGGTTACTTTGTAAGGATGGTGTTGGGAGCACAGTTGCTGTTGCACGGTAAGAAGATGTGCTACATTTTGAGGTCAAACTCTTCTCTCTCCTCTTTGCCTGTGTGGAATTCTGCTTTTACGTGGCTTGAGAGCCCTTCAGAAAACACTGTCTCCCTTTTTTTGGTTTTTTTTTTTTTTTTATTTCTGTTTTCAAGCTAAGGCAATAATTCATGCTTAAGCAGGTTTGATTTTGGGGGTTGGGGTTTTCTTTTTTTGTTTGCTTAGTCATTTTTGGTGGGTTAGTGTCTGGATTTCCTCTCGTTCCCTCTTGTCTTGCCCAGTCCAAACGAGTTTGCTGTCAGACTTCATTCAAGCCTTGTGAGGTCTATTCATATCACTAAAATTATTGCACATCCTTTAGTCCTGTGCTGCCATAATATTTTGGAAATGTTGGAGTTTTCTCTGTTTTCTTTAATTCCTGCATGAAATTTTTCATTTTTTTTTTATTGTTGTCGTTTTTCCTCCTTGAAAGACTTGAGTTTAGTGTGTGTTCTCAGCAGCTTTGGTGCCAATACGCTATTCCAAAAAAGCTAAATGTGGAAAATGGGTATAAAAGCTTCTTGTGTCGTGTTTATATATGTTGTCATTCTCAAATTGTGCTTATGTCAGACTGTTGTAGGAGCTGGAGGAGGACAGTCACAGGCTCTGAATGCCGTTATGGCTTTGTGGAGAGAATCCGAAGGGAGAATAGCAATAAAGTAAATGAGGGCTGAGGTTTTTAGGGAGGGGGGACCTCATTTCCTATTTACTGCTGTGTCAGAAAAGCTATATGGAATACACTTAATGTTTGGGGCAGGTTACGTGCTGTGTGGCACTCTGCAGTGTGTTTCAGCACTGCTTTACTGAGAAGTGCCACAGTGATAGCAGCGAGGGAAGGATTTCTGGAGCACTGGGTCCAGTTCTCAGCCCCCCAGTTCGAAAAGGACAGGGAACTGCTTTAGAGGGTACAGCAGAGGACCACAAAGATGATGAGAGGCCTGGAGCATCTCTCTGATGAGGAAAGGCTGAGGGACTTGGGTCTGTTTAGTCTGGAGAAGAGAAGGCTGAGAGTGGATCTGATCAACGCCTATAAATTCCTAAGGGGAGGGTGTCAGGAGGATGGGGCCAGTCTATTTTCAGTGGTGCCCAGTGAGAGGACAAGAGGAAATGGGCACAAAGTTGGCCATAAGAAGTTCCATCTAAATGTCAGGAGGACCTTCTTCACTTTGAGGGTGGCAGAGCCCTGGCAGAGGCTGTCCAGAGAGGTGGTGGAGTCTCCTTCTCTGGAGACATTCAAACCCTTCTGGACATGTCCCTGTGCAGCCTGTTCTAGGAGGACCTGCTTTGGCAGCGGGTTGGACTGGATGATCTCCAGAGGTCCCTTCCAACCCCATTCTGTGATTGTGTGACTTTGGAGAACAAGGAAATGTTACCCTAACTTAGTGAAAATGCCTTGGGAGCAGAAGAAAACTGGATAAAGTTCTTTGGGTTTCCCCCCATCCTTTTTAGGTTTGTTTTTTTTAATCTGCCCACACGAAGTTGTAGAAGCGCCTGAGCCAGAATGGTGTTCTGATTCCCACTGTCATAGGGGTTTCCTCATATTCTGTAAGATGGATTTTTGGGGCAGTTTTATTGTTAAGGGTGAACAACACATATTTTCAGATTTAACTCAGCTGACAACTGTATGCTGAAGGTTATCTTGAATTGTTTTATTTTTTGAAAAAAAAAAAAATAACTCTTTTTAGCACTCTGTTACCTCTTTTCTTGCCTCAAGACTCTAATGATACTTGACTGATGATGGACTATACTTCCCAGCAACTGAATTGTATTATATTATAGCTGGGTTTTATGTTGTTTTCTTCAAAAAAGATAAATAAGCCTTTGATATCCTTTCCCATTGTCTCTGGATTTCTTGATTTATTTAAATTATGTCTCTTCATTCTTTTTGTAGCATTAAAAATACGGTGATGTGAGTGAAAGATCAGGGTTCATCATCTCTCTGCGTTAAGGCAAAGAGTTGTGGGAAGATAATGACCTTAATAACTAAGAATGTGTAAAAACTGATAAAATGTAACTGCCTACAAGATATTTGATGGAAAGTGGGGAGCTGATAAGTCAGGTACAGCACTTTGGCACAAAGGGAGCCCATTAATTAAAATAACCTTTATTTTTAATTCTTGTTGCAGGAAGCACAGGGTTCGATTTGCTCACACTGCAAGTCTTCCATAGTTACTTATCTGGGGTGAGACACACGACAGATTTCAGTGGGGAGATAAGAGGAAAATTGGCAGGTTTTCGTCACCACTGACCAAAAAACCATTCATTCCAGTGAATTATTTTTCTGTGTGGAGATACCAAAGCCCCAGAGGTATGAAAGATAACGAACTTCAGTCATAAGGCCCTTTGTACTGTTAAATATGGTGTTGCTCTATGTATATTGTTTATTATATGGATATTATAGTGATCTTTTCTCACTGGGTTGTGCCTCCTTAAATGGTTCTTGGAAATACGTGACCACCTGAGAATAATTGCTTAGAAATGACTTCTTGTGTGGGAAGGAGGAGAAAATGCATTTCAAAACTTCTCACCCATTTCTCTTTCCCCCTATCTGAGAAGCGTTTCCTGGCTAATTAAAGCAGCTCAGCTGCATTTCTCAGGTGGTCCCCGTAAGCCCCTGTGTGAAGGGGACAGTTCCTGAGGCTCACTCAGGGCTGTAGCCCTGGATCCCGTACCTTGTAGCTATTGCACAACGAGAGGAAAGACTACAATTCCCATAGTACTTCCACATACTGGTACTCCAGTGACATCAGACATTACATGGCTGAGACTGGTTGTAAAGCAAGAAGACCAAAAATGTAAGCTTGGTGTTTCTTTCACTTCTGTAGCAGGGCCTTTTGGCAGTCTGAAATCTTTGCTTACTAGGGGAGGATTTCAGTTGCCGCAGAGGTGTTTGAAAGGGTGTGGATCTGAAGAAAACATGAGGTGAATTTAAGGGCACCGTTTCTTGTAGTGTTTGGTGCAGCTTAGAGACTCCTCTGTCTAGGAATAGCTGCGTGGAGTAATTGCTTAACGCCAGCACTGGCTAATTTGGCTCGAGGGGCCGTTTCCTTGCCCACAGCCCCAATTCTGCTGGCTTCTTTCCTGCTGGGTTTTTTTTTTTTGTTGTTGGTTTTGGATTTTTTTTTTTCGTCCTGCAGCTCCAAGGGGTGGAGGAAAGACGCTGTCCAGAGCCTGGCAACAGTTTCTGTGTGCCTGTAGTAACTGAGGTGTGTAGCGTCTGTCCCGTGGAAGCGATCTGAGGGGGAGGTAAAGGAGGTGCGGTGGCAGCCGGAGCTGAAAGCGCAGGGGATCAGCTGCTGCTGCAGTGCTCCAGTGTGTACAACTGGCATGTTGGAGTGTCCCTGCTCTCCCCAGTGGCCTGTGTCAGTGGGAAGAAGGCAGGCAGGGAATGGCTGGTGGCAACATCTCTGCAGGTTTGTCTCCGTGGAAGCTGATTCTCACAACGGGGTGAGGTTTGTGTAGATCTTCTTGTTCAGGAATGATGCTGGGTGTCTGGAGCAATATGGATATTTTAGAGAGCTGGAAAACAATCCGGCAAAGCGATTTCTGCAGTGTGATATTTGCTTCTCTTGCTGTAGTGCTGTAGTTAAAACTAAGTGTAATGATTTATTTGCCTGATAGTGCCCAGCCTTTCAAGTGATCGTATATTGTGAGCGCCTGACAAAACCCAAATTCTCCAAACGCAATCTGGCCACTGGATTCATCTGATAGGGACAATGAGGAGAGACTTCAAAGTGGATGGGAAACTTGGGAATACTTGCTGTGATCTTTTCCCTGAATAATGTAATAACTTCTCAAGATCTCCTTTCATTTCTTTTGAGAAGCAGTTTAGATCTGTTGAATGGCTCAAGTCTGCAATTCTGAAGACATCTGCTTAGTGCTTGAATTTCACAAAGTGAGAGGCGGGTCAAGTGGAAAAAGTAGCTTTTTATCTAATCTTCTTAGTGTAGTGAAATTAAGATACACGTCTCTATATAATGATACACGGCGTATACAGATCCTCGTGCAGCTGATTTAAAAAAATTCTATTTATTTGGCCGCATGTGATGGTTTGTAACTTCAAAGAGTTTGTTTTTACATGCTCAGTAATTGATAATTTCAATATTTTTTCTTTTTGCTTAAAAATAAATTGGTAAAGACATTTTGATTTAGTGGAGTTGAAACTGTACTAGATAGTCCACCTGTCCAATTGAATCTGGAAAAATATTTAGCGACTTCAGTTGGAATTTTACATTCCTACACAAAAGGAGTACATTAATAACAATCCTGTTTTACGCCAACATGCATTTGAAAGGAGATAATCTGCAAATCATGCAGTTAAGTTACCTTTGGATTAGTTGACTCTAAAGTTGAGCAGAGGTTCAGTGAAAAACTCTGTACCTGTTTGGGTTTAGTCCCTTGTGTTTCCCTGGTCTACCAGGAGATAATGGAGTGTGACACGTGGTAAGAATTGTAAGAGAAGGTGAATATATAGCGAGTTAGATGGTATTAAGTTCCCTTTTATTTCCCTGGAGCCTGCGTTGAATGTGACTTTGTTATTCAAATACATAAATGTGTATTTGCTGAGTAGATATTTTGAATGTCACGGGCTGCTTAGTTATAGATGTGTTGAAGTAGCTGTCTTTCACCAGCTTTGTAAAACTTTCCCTCAGCAGTCCCAAATTTGAGCTTTTGGGTAATGTCATGTTGCAGCTGAGCTGTGTTTGCTGTGTTTTAAAGCTGGCAACTTCCTGTCAATGTTTCACGAAGGGTGATTTTTTAATTGGGGATTAAGGCATTATGGCTTTCATAAAACCCCATCCTCTGAAACTCCAGCATAAGGGCAGGAAGCTTCAGTCCTTTTTACATGCAAAAGTACTTGGAAATAGTAGGACTTTGGTGTTCAAACTACTCCTGGATTTGGACCACAGTTGGAACTTCTAAATCACTGAAAATCTATAATCAAACACAGTGTTGACATTTTTTTTTAAATAGTTTGAGATCAGGGCTTTGCTTCTGAGCTATCTGCTGACAAACTTTTCCTTATGTTTTTCAAATTAATTTTCAAATTAATAATTTCCTTATGTTTTTCATAATAATTGCAGTAAATAGGGAGGTTAAAAATTTGAATTTCTGAAATTACTGACTTTAGGAAGGCTGAAGTTATGACAATTGCGTGTACGTAGCCACAGTTCCCATGGATAAATCTGTATCACGTGGCTTCCCAAGTACTTATTACGCTTAATTTCTTGTCGTTGACATTCTAGGTTTTAATCTAAAAGTTGCAGAAATGTTGTGTGTGTTTGATTTGGGGGTTTTGTTGTTTGGTTTGTTTTTTCTCAGCTCAGGAAGCTCACAGAGGTACCAGCCTACTACTGTTTCAGGGAAAGTGTTTCACAGAGACAGGATTGAGGAACAGATTGGAATCTTCCCCAGGAAACTTTCCTACTTTCAGCTCGGGGAAAGCAGATAGACCGAGATAGAGAAGAAGTTCAAAGCAGAAACGTCATCAAAGAGAAGTGCGGGTCTTTAGGCCTAACAGCACTTTTCCCAAGTAACCTGACTTTGGAATTTGCAAACCCTCAGGTAGTGTAGGTGGAAGTTTTTAGGCTTTCTTCACGATCTTACGATATTAAGGTAATGTTTCAAATTGACTTTCTTTTTTCTTGGTTTTTTTTTTTCTGGATGATTTGATGTAGTGTACCTTGGAACTGCGAAACCTCCAACTTTTCAGCAGCCACATCAGTGTGTGCCCACGTGCACACTGCATCTCTCTGGGTGTGCAGTGTAAATCCACTTGAAGATACTACTATTTGTATTACTCTGAAAAGCAGGCATTCAGATTAGAAAAATGCACATTAATCAGTGAGGAGTAATTGAAAGTTAAGTTTCATATTTCCTATGGCTTCTATTTAATCGGTGCAAGATTATGGAAGGTGTGTGCATATGTATGTACACATGGAAAACATTACCCCTCTCTCTACTACAGGACAGGATATTCTGGGGCCAAAGGCTCCAAAATTAGCAGGGTGACCATACATGTGCTGAGAGGGCTCAGTGTTTGTAAGGTTCATTTAGAGTTTCTAGTGTGAACTTTAAGAAGCTGCGATGGGAAGGTGAGGGGACGTTACACTCTTGAGAAATACCGGGGCAGGGGGTGTGCTTTTTTTTTTCAGGTTATTGAATGGTTGTGTTGTTGGGGTGTCTGTCATTTCTCCTGTCAGCATGGAACCATCCATCACATTCAGTGAAACTGGGGTGAGGTGGATGGATGTCTTGGGGCGTGAGGGGTAATGAATTTCTCTAAATGCCATGGAAGCTGAGAGCTTCACAGAGGAAAGAACCAGATCAGCGTCTTCACGGGGAGACAGGCTTCTGTGTGATTTTAACAGAGTTTGGTGGGGCTTCTTATCCCATCACGTTACAGCGGGCTCCCAGCTGGTTGCTGTTAGGATGAGTATGGAGAGACTGGGGAGACGGAGAGGATGCGGTAAGGAAACTGCTGCTGTTGGGGTGAGCTTGGGAAGGGCACGAACATGTAGGAAGCAGGTCATCAGTCTTCCTTGCTGATGGAACCACTCGTTTCCTTCTGCTGTTGAGCTGTGGCCCTTTGTCTTTTTGCTTAAGAGTTCGTTTTGAACAATATTAGAAGAAAATAAAGCCATTTACAAACTGAGGACATGATATGAAAGTACTCAATGAGATCCTTTTTTGTTTTTAATTATTATTATTAATTTAACACAATGCAAGCTGGCAGTGCTTCTTTGTAGCATTGGCATCTACTAAAGCTCTAATGTAGCACCCTCATATCCTGAAGATATCCCAAAAGGCCTTTCTAGGAATGAATTATTTACCAGTCATGCAGTAAGCATGTGTTTTATCAGCCCCTGAAAGTTTAGTGACAACCACAGAAAGTTACCATTGAAGATTTTTTTTCTGAAGGAGGGTGTATTCGCGGGAGCATGGAGGTAGCACTCTTACCTTTTTTTTTTTTTTGTTGAACAGCTGTGTAAATTTGAAGCTTCAGTTGTACTCTTACATAGGCTGCGAAGCCTAATGAAGCACCTGGAACACTTTGAAGGTTTCCCATGATTTGAAGTAGTTCCTATTTTGTGATATAATTGGGTTGTCGCTTGGGGTTTCAGATATCAACTAATGCTGTGTAAAACCCGCTTTTTAAAGTTGCAAATAGTTCCATTGTGTCACAGTGGTAGTGATTAGCCAAATCATTAATGGGTTTCATTAAGTCTGCTTTGACAGAAGAGCAGCTAGCAAATCACAAATGGTTAAAACATCAGTAAAGGTTGGGAGCTTAGATACACGTTGTCTGACCAAATCATCACGGGAGGTGTAAAGATATTACTAATCACCCCTTCTGAAAGGAAACTCTGTGTAATAAAATTAGCATCTAGGAGCAGTTGTGTGCACCTGAGTCATTTCATTGCAGAGCCCACTCTTTTAGCTTAAATACAAGGAGCCTCACCTTCCATCTGTGTGGGCCACAGAGTTTTCTGTGGCGTCAAGGGTTGTATCGCTGCAGCTCTTCCCTTGCAATACAGCTGGGGTATTGTACACACACTGAAAACCAACCGGCCCAAGAGCGGTGAGCTCAGGGCTTCCCAGAAGCATCAACCTATCTACACGAGCTGTTCTGCAACCCATTCCTGGCTGCAGACTTTCCTCTTCCTCTGAGTGTGTTTCTCTGATGGAAACGCTATGGGAAACCTGTCCAAAAGCGACTATCAGGAATGGGTTAACTCATTTATCCAACTTGTAGCCTGTTTCCAGCAGGCCCTTGGGAAAGAGAAGACTGAGGGCTTGACCGTGGGTTGGACAAGTCATTACAGACTTCAGATTGGACACGGGATTAGGTGAATCCTTAGTTCTACTATTCAGCAGGTCAGAGTAGGTCAGCCAGGGTTGGATGTGAGTGTAGTCTGACATAATCTTATTACTTGAGGAGAAGAGCTGGTGCTTTAAGTTTTAAGACTTTACCATGATATGACTGTTGTACACTTTATCTTGGTTTATCTTAATCGTAAAAGGAGCTGTTACTTCATTTGTTGCTTCCACCAAGTAAAGCTTTGTGTGGGTGAAGACGAAACCTTATGGTTGTGGGACACACAGGCTTTTGCTGCATCACGTAGTGCAAAAAGCTGAAGTTGGAGAAGTGGCAGACGGGCAAAGTGCAGGCCTGTCAGTAGGCTGTGGCAGCTTGATAATCTGCTTTTCAATAAGGGAAGTATAGAAGGTTATACTGTAACGTGTAAATGGGTGTGCAGAGAGCATAGGAAAGGATTTCAGAATTGGCATGTTATACTTTGGGCTCTCACGGGGAACATGTTTTTATCACACCTGGTTTTGGCAGGCACCAACCTTGCCTTGGCCGTTGAGAGAAGCTCTGAGTCTGAAGATGGAGCAGAGCCCTTAAATGGGCGCAGTCCCGGGTATTTGGGGTTTGTTTGTCCTGTTACACGATGGGGATGGATGTTCAGTTCTGTGGCAGTGTGTGCCGGTGAGCAGGATCATGGGGTGAGCTTACCTACTGGGGTGGTAGATGTGGACCTGTGGGATGTGTCTGTGACAGGATAAAGCTGAAGAGAGGAGCCTTCAGAGAGGCAGCTGCCTCTGCCTGCAGGATCCAAGGTGCAGCGCAGCTGCCTTACCCATTCTGGGACCCCATGTGACCCTCGGTCAGCAGCTCTTGTATCGGCTGAGCTGTTCTGTCATGTGGCTTCTCGCAGCAGTAAAGCGACGTTGTTCTGCCAATGTGTGAGCCGTAGGTGGTACTGGAGGAGTTGTGGGTGGTGTGACGTGGAGAGAGGGTGGGAGGAGCAAAGAGAGGTAGCTAGAAATGAGTTTCATGCATAATTAAGTACAACTTTGAAAGATGTGGTAATCATTGCTTTTTTATTTATTTTTTTTCCTTAAATAGGCTAAATCTATCCGTAGGAATCTAAATTTCTGCCTGCACAGCAATGCTGCCTACTTCAGAGAAGAGAACTTGGATACTGATAGCAAGGACATGGTCAAACAAAGTGCTGCCCCTGGTCGTTATGAGTCACAGGTGAGTCCAAAAAGAACTTGTGTAGGTAAACAGCCATAAATACTTGTATGATATATTGGCTTTTCTAACTGAATGTATTGAATAAGCACATAAACAGGAACCCTCAGCACCTGCAGAGAATGCTACGTTACAGATGGAGCAGCTTTGACTATTATTTTGTGTCAGTCCAGGACAGTAACCCCTTAGTCATGGCAGGCAGCAGCTCCTCATTCAGTCTGGCTTTGATTTGCCACTTGTCAAGGGCATTTGTGAGACTGAAGAACTGCTAAAAAAAAATAATAAAAATATTTCACTGTATTGAATGTATTTAGATGCTAGTGTTTCAACCAAAGGAAATGGCCTAGTAGCCCACAAGTGTTCTTAATGGTAACTGGGCTATAGAACCCATATGTTGAACAAGAGTCTCATAAATGTACTACTTCCCCCTCTCTCTCCACCCCACCTTAAAGAGTTCTTTTTTTATGTGATTTTGATCCAACTGTCTATGAGAGGTCTGACAAACTCGGTTCCTTTTTCTCAGGAAAAAGAAAAAAAAAAAACAAACCCCCTAATTTTTTGCCTGCTGAAAAGGAACATTTCCCTTTGCTGCTGCAACAAGCCTTTTTGGTGTTAAGAAATTGGGATTTAGAGGGAAGCCTGTAGTAACCTGCCATTCTTATGGTTTTGTCCCTGATATTATGAGATATCTCAATAACTGACCTATTTTTTTCCCTTGGTTTTTGGGGTTTTTTTTTGACCTATCCCTGTCACCTGTTTACTTCTGGTTAGCTTCCTGGGTAACTCAAGATGACAATTCATCGAATTCTGATTTATTTATTTATTTCTAACCAACCAGTTTCAGAGAATCTGCAGCAGGATGGCTTAACCCGTTTCAGTGTGCTATGAATTAAGATGGCTCTAGGCAGGAGTTATTAGAAGTCTTCAGTCAAAAAACCCAAACAATACTTTTTCTTAAGTTAGCTTTATCTTGCCAAGAAAACCAAGAAGTAAACAGGAAGTATTTATCCCGCCAAGAAATCAGAGAAGAACACATGCTGTATAGAAGTAATACCCCACTGTGCAGTGCTCTCATCTGCTGTTGTTATGACAGATGTTTATAAAAAGCATCCGTGAGCAATGCTCTTTAGCAGTGGGTTCCTGCAGTTCTAGGATAACTGACTGTTAAAAGACTGTTACTTAATTTAGCTCAAATGCTTTTTGGCAAATCAGGACCTTTGTCAGGCAGGACTTCATGTCAATAATTTCTTCTAGTTGTATAACAAAGCAAATTTTTAGCTCTGATTAGATTATTTTTTAGCTTATAATATATCCTTTGAGAGAATTGGGAGTCTGATATAAGCTATAGACTGTTCTTACTTCTGAACAAGAGGACAGTGAAGCCCTATTGAGTCTGTAGTTCAGCAGGGTACCCCAGATGTCTGTAATGTCACTGCAAACGGTTTGTACAATTGCCATAATGTGATGGTCCTCATGAAAGTCACTGAAACTCCTCCCGTTCTGCTTGAGGGGCCTTCACCACTCTGTCAGCAGCTATTACCATCTCAGGGTAGCTGGTGACAGGCTGGAACTGTTTCCAGCACTTAGCTGGACAGCACAAGCATCAAAACATTTCCAGTAACGAGAAATAATATTTGGGTTTTCTGCTGTAGTCACAGCGCTGTTAAATCTTTGGACAGAGGATTTTTGGAAGGTCACAGATCTCCATCTCTGGCTGCCTATCTCAAGCTGTGGTGGTGGGAGAGAAAATTCTCCCTGTGGAAAATGTGTCTCTTATCCATGTCTGAAAGCACAGTGAGGGCACGCTGGCACTTCTGTGCATCCGAAAGTTCATAGAAACATACAACGGTAAGAACTGGAAGAGGGACCTTGAAGGTCATCGAGTTCTAACCACCTGCTGTGAGCAGGGACACCTCCCACTAGACCAGGCTGCTCCAAGCCCCGTCCAGCCTGGCCTTGAACACCTCCCAAATGTGATTTGGTGTGTACTGGAGAGCAGGATACCCTGACAGTATCAGTGTCTGATAGCTTTCTTATTATCTACTCTGAAATGTGAGCATTATACCGGTGAAGTTCTACTCATTTATTTCTCCTCAAAGAAAACGCCGGAAGAGCTTCAAAATACAAAGAAATGCTTGAAGCTTTTGGAAAAGTGTAGTTTTTTGGTAAATGCTTCCATTTGCTCACTCCTCAGCCCTGATCGGGCTTCTTGCAGAAGTTCAAAGCCCCCTGCTTGCATTTGAAGATAAGATGTGACTTTAATAACAGTGATAGATGTCTTGGAAAAAAGCGTGTTCAGTTTCATAGGCAGGGATAGAGTTTAGTGCAGGCACATTTCCATTTTACAGGAAAGCACAAGCTGTGTCTTGCTTGAAAGATGCTTTAAAAGAAAAGAAAAAAATCGAGATACTGTATCTAGGTTTCAGAAGTGGTAAGTTTTTGTTGGTTTTGTTGTTTTGAAAGGTAATTCATTAACAGCAGCGGCTTTACTGCAATTTGCAGGGTGCAAATGGTGAAGTAAAAGCCCTACTGAAGACTGTAGGAGTTGTCATTTGATTTCTATCTTTTTTTAAATATTTTTTGAGATCAATCAATGAATGAAACGCTATATTTTTGTTTTTTAAGGTTGGAGTTCTGAGTGAAACACGTCTGTGCCTCTGCAGGCAGCCCTTTCTTTGCAAAGCCAGTGGTGAAGGTTACGACTGTCTGAAATTCAGTGAAGAATTTTGAAACTAAAGCAAACTGTAGGAGACAAGACACTGTTTTATCCCTTTTTCTTTTTTTCTGTAACCTGTTGATAAAAGTGCAGAGAAGAGCTTCTTTATTTTTTTCTTTATTTTTTTCTTTCTTTCTTTCTTTCTTTCTTTCTTTCAAATTCTGTTGAAGTAGAATGACAGAGTCCATTGTTTTGGAAGCGCTGAGTGATGAGGCCGTATCCAGGGTACATAAAGTACCTCCTCTACTGAGCTTTAGTCACATTGTCCTGCACAACTTGCATTAGCAGTGATTAATGGCTCCGAAAAGATAAATCCATTAGTTACAGATCCTATTTTTAATCAATGCACCAGTATTTTATACTTTAGCCAAGGAGCCTAATTTATCTCTCTGTGTTGCTTCCTAGTGAGCTAAACAAGAGCAGGGCCGGGGCATTAGCAAGTGCTTGTTGATGCTGCTAAATTGTTGCTAAAATTCTGGCCTTGGTCAGCTACTGCTTTCCTAAAGGATACTTGTGGCTGGGTCAGGAGTCATTTGTAGCAGATAATTTGGGTATCACACTCCTCCTCTTCTGCAGGGTGTTTATTTGCAGCATGGGAGCACTGTCCTGCCCCTTAGTTCTTCTTGTCTCTTATTTAGTGATACAGATATTGACAGTGTGTTGGTGTGGAATGTTACAGAATAGGCATCTGGCCTCTACAGGGTTATAGTAACTCTATTTCTGTTACTTCATAGGGATTTGTTTGGGTGTGTAAGACAAGTTTGAGAGCAAGTGATAAGCCCTCGGTGCAAACTTTTTATTTTTATTTTAATTCAAGAGATTCTCTAAAGGGATGTTCTGTCCTGCTTGTGGTAGGAGCACATTTGGCCAGGTAATATTTCTGTGATATCTTTTCAGACAAGACTCAGGAAGGGAGATTTTTCTGAGTCCGTGACAGCTTTCGCTAACCCAAATTCCAGCTGAATTTTACTGTTCTACATCTGAGAAAAGAGGGGAGAGAGAAAAATTAAATTAACTTAGCATTTTCCCTTTTAAAAGGAAGAGGCATGAGGCAGTGAAATGATCAATACTGAAGTTTTATTCCTTCGGTTTGGTTAGAAATAACTTTTAAAAAGCTCTAGCTATAAAAAACTTGGACTGTGATGTAACACAGCCCAAATGCATAAGGGTGTATTCAGACAGAGTAAATTTCACTTAAACCCTCTGTTTTCTATTGGCTTGTTCAGAGCTTCCCAGGTATTTCTCCAATAGGAAGCACCAGTCTCACAGCTGGAGATATGGATCCCAGTGACAATGCAATTTTTATCTTGGAGTTTGGGAGATCAGTTTAAATATTTTTAAGTATGAGGACCCAGTCATCACTGTAGCACCATTTGATCCTTTCATATTGGATTTTTTAGCCTTTTCAGCAATTTAATAAGTACATGGCTGAAATCTTTCTGCAGTTATTTGACAAGGATTTATTTGGAACTGGGTGATCTTTAAGGTCCTTTCCAATCCAAATCATTCTATGATTCAGCAAATGGTTTTATTTGTTGGATCCAAAGCTAGTTTGACCATCACAGAATCATAGAATGGTTGGAGTTGGAAGGGACCTTAACGATCATCCAGTTCCTCCCACTAAAGCAGGTTGCTCCAAGCCCCATCCAGCCTGGCCTTGAACCCCTCCAGGGATGGGGCAGCCACAGCTTCTCTGGGCAACCTGAGCCAGGGTCTCACCACCCTCACACCAAAGAAGTTCTTCCTGTAAAAATTTCTTTCACTGTAAAACTGCTCCCCCTCATCCTATGGTTCCCTTCCCTGATCAAGAGTCCCTCCCCAGCTTTCCTGGAGCCCCTTTAGGGTGCCTTTAGTCTCGCTGGAGCCTTCTCTTCTCCAGGCTGAACAACCCCAACTCTCTCAGCCTTTCTTCATAGCAGAGGTGCTCCGTCCCTGTGAGCATTTCATGGCCCTCCTCTGGACCCGTTCCAACAGCTCCGTGTCCTTCTTGTGTTGAGGATTCCAGAGCTGGACTTCACCATCCTGATGAAAGAGCTATTTTTAGCTGCCTTTTTGTACCCATTCCTGTATTTGCTGTAAACAACGTGACAGAAGTTAATTTTATCCACGTAGTTCTAAGACAATTCTTGCTCACCATCCTCAACAGCCAGGTATCCAGACCCCAGCAAGTCAGGGCCTTAGAGTAAGCTAACTATGCTTTTTTTTTTTCCAGTAATACGTTGAGAACTCTTCATGCCACCAGGTTGTACACACAGGACATCTGCCAGCTCAGCAAATCCCTGTTCATTGACCTTCTGTGATTCTGTCTGTCACGGGAGACTCGGGAAGGCAGAAAACCTGCTTCGAGGGGTGAAATGCATGACAGCAGCTCTTTTTAACCTGTTGTTTTTCTTGGAAACCTTTGTGACTGACACAGCCAGGTCAGGTTGGGGATCGTCAAACGACCCCCAGGTTGTCTCATGGCCTCAGGAAGTGGTCTTAGTTATGTGTAAACTTCCAGTCCTTCAATATGCAATTTTTTCCCATTCTGCCAGGCATTGCTCTCCATATGTCTTATATGTCCATATGTCTTATATGTCCATATGTCTTATATGTCCATATGTCTTATATGTCCATATATTGCAATGTGGTGGCAACTTAATATGCTCTTTGAGGGCTGAAGATTAAATATATTAATATTTGTAAAGAAGAAATTCTTCTTTTCTTTCTTTTTTTTTTTTTTTCCCCTGCCAAAAAATGGTGGTTGTGGGTGTTTTTTGGGTTGTTTTTTTTTCTGTTGTTACTAAGAACACAAAACTAATTCAGAAGTTGTTTCAGGAAGAGATGGGTTCAATTACTCAAAGAAACTGAACGGCAGCATCTTCAATGAAATATGTCTTGAAACAGGAAATCCCCTCAATAGATTCTTTTAAACTGCGTGGTGTTTGTGCTTAGAAGAACCTCAAATCACTGAGAAATGCTTTGTAGAATTGCTGAATGTTCTCCTTAGGGCAATTTCATTAATTACTGGCCTCCTCAGGAAAGGGTAAAGCACAGGGTGGGATGCTATGGTCAGGTCCAGAGTGTATCCAATCCTGTAGCCTCTTGCAGCTACTGATAATCTAGGGGTTTGGATTTTTTTGTTGTGTTTGGGGTTTTTTTCTGGTTATGGGTGTCTTTTGGGTTTGTTTATTTTTTCTTTGAGTGTCCCAAATGTGATTTTTCAGAACAACAAGTGCTCCAGCTTGACTGAACGTCTTTACTGATGAAAATTAAAGTGTGATTAGTCCAGTTCCCTGTCATAAAAGGATTTTTGTGTGGCTTTTGGGTTTTTTTTAAGAAAGCTTGAGGTTTTATTCCTGCATTCAAAACTTGGTAAAGTTAATCGACGAAGATTGGGAGACCTGGTGATAAAGTTGGACGTTAATCAGCAGCGTGGCCTTGGAATGGAGAAGGCCACCCCTATGCTGGGCTGTCTTAGCTTGTCCAGAGGGGTGGGCGCTGTTATGATCCTGTCTGTTCTCCCACCCCTGTAAGACCACAACTGGATACTGTGTCCAGTTTGGCCCTCCTCCCCCCAGTGGAAGAAGGGTACTGGAGCGAGTCCTACAAAGGCTTCCGAAGTTGTGAGCTGGAGAATGGGATTTCCAAGCAGAAAGCTGAGAGAGCTGGGACTGATCAGCCTGGAGAAGAGAAAGGGAAGGACTTTTGAGTGTGTGAAGCTGCTTTATGGGAGGTTATAGAGAAGGTCCAGGCTATTTTCAAGAGGGTTTGTGTTTTGTTGGGTTTTTTTCCCCTTTTAAACCAGAACAGCAGTTGGATATTTGAAAAAAATTCCCAGGGAGGAAGCGGTGGGATCTCAAAACTCATCTGGGCAAGTTTCTGAGTAGCCTGATCAAACTGGGTCTGCTCTGAGCAGGACGTTAGGCTGGATGACCCCAGAGGTCCCTTCCAACTCAGAGTGGTTTCTCATGTTCTATTTAAACCTTTCTCAGTCACAGATTCTGTTGTGGCAGTTCCTAGTTGAGATACCTCATGATGTACGGTTCCTTGTGTTACATCTCTTGTTATTTAGTCTTTGAAGAAATCATTTATCTATAATAGTCTTTTCTGGACCAGCACTTAAAGACAGATTGCCTTTGGTTTTTTTTAATGCAGATTTTGCCTGTGAGGTTTACAAATGTCCCTCCCTGCTTACCGTGGGCTCTGTGTTGGAATATTTTGTGTTTTCAGGGATATAGCAAGGATAATTGCTCTTCCCTTTGTTTCCTCAGAAGGGATGTGTGTGCCTGACGTGTGCGTTTCCAGTCATATAGACTAGAAGATTCTGAGCCTGTGAACGTGACACGCAAAGCCCTACAATGTGTAGAGAATCCCTATTGTTGTATAGTAAGTAATTCTTGTTGTTTATTTACTGAGTTTTAGGAGATGCATACATTTGTCTGATTTGGCCTCCTTTAAGGCAGCAAAGGGAAAAAGTCTTAGACCATATCCTTTTGTCATAGTTATATTTGATTTTCCTGAAAAATTATTTAGCTCAAGATATAAAAGGAAGGGTTTGCTTTATTGCCTTTACTGCTTATTTACAGGAGCACCTAATATGTTTCCTTCTCTTTTCAACATAGGTAAATAGCAAGAAACAAAGAATGGACACTCAATTATTTTCCCCCTTATTAGGAGGCATTACCAGTACGCCGCCTCCGCTAGAATCTTCCCATCTGTATCGTGACTGGTCGGCGTCTGGAGAAGATATTGGCTCAAAAACTTCTTTTCCAGACTGCACAAAGAAGTGGTATGAACGTTCTTGGTATAATCTTTCTGTGCTTCTTCTGGGACACTGATATTGTTAGAGAGCAGGACAAATGAGATTCTGAATGGGATAACTAGAAACTTGATCAATTTTCTTTGCTGTGTAATAGTCATTTTAGAGGTTGGGGTGGGAGGAGAAAGGTAGGGGGTCTGTGTGTAAGGAGATGTGTGTGTTTACACGTAAAAACATTTTAAAATTTGGAAAGAATACTTCACTTAAGGAAGGAAATGCAAAACAGCTATTTGTAATTGATAATTTAAAGGAAAAAGCCACTCTCCTTCTGTGCCTCCCGTCCTTCAGTCCCGTAGCTCATAATGGCCCTGCTTGATAATGTAGAATATTTCCTGGAACATGAACAATGCTGAGAGTGTTAGACACAGGTCGAGGGTAAGTGGTACCTCTGCCTCTGAAAGCATAAATATGTGTACAGCTACTCTTGAAAATACACCAGCCTGCTGTCTTGTTGTGCCCTTCACATAATGCACTCAAGTTGGATTTTATATTAAAAAACCCCAAAGATATGTAGGTATGGATGCTGAATGAATGGAAAAGGTATTTTTATTTGAATAATGAAACACTTTTATTCCCCTGGAAAAAACCACTCTGCTCAAGGCTTGACTATTGCAGGCATTTCTGATCATCCACCCAGTCTTCATAAAGCAGTGACGTTATTAAAGGTACAGAGAGGAGCAACGAGGCTGGACAGGGGTTTTAAAGCTTCCAAGTCAGTGGAGAGTAAATCAAACTCCTCTTGGGCTTTGTTAAGTCAGGTCTGCAGAGGAATGTTTTCTACAAAACTGAGTGCTACAAAGATTGTGAGGAACAGGGAATGATTATGTCAGTGTAGGAACAGGGGGATACCCGCTGAAATAATTGGTTTTCTCCTTCATATTAGTAATTTTGTAGCTTGTGTACCATTGAAATGGTAACGTTCCTCTTCCACCCTTGGAGATGTGTAAACGATGATTTCCTGTTAGGCTTCCCCTCTCTCTTCTTTCTGGCAGTGCTTAATGCCAAGGGCTGGCAACATAATATTGCCTTTGGAGGGGACTGTGTGTTGGTACGTGCTGGCACAGCAGCTTTTGGCACTGACAACGATGCTGTTAGCAGTTCTAATACCAATCACCTTGCATTTTTTATCACTTGCCTAATAAAAAAAGAAGTAGTTTGGGATGGGGAGGAATTGTAGTTCAATGGATTAGAAGATGCTACAAGATATCAGTGAAGGAAGACACTTGAGTTCCAAAGAAGCTAAACAGTGGTGGGTGTTTTTGGCTGCTCTTCCCTGGGATGTGTCACAGAGGTGTTTTATTTTAAATATTTCTTTTTTTTTTAACAAAAGATCATGTAGCTTTAGCATTAGCTGTAAGTGCTACGTTTAACCTCTGAGTGGCAATCCGCTCATTAAAATACACAGTCTCTTCTTACAAGCAGCCTGAAGGTTATTGCAAGGTAACAAATGCAAGCTTTAAACAAAAAATATAAGGTGATTTAAAGAATTAAGCAACGGTACTTGTCTGTTAATGGAAATCCAGGTGCAGACCCCTTTATATAAAAAAAAAAAAACAGAAGGAAAAGCTAAACATTTCATCTCACCTTCATCTAGTCTGTAAAAAATCTGAGCAGTTTTAGACTCACTGCTGGCTGGTGCTTGTTCCTGCCTTTTTTTCTGTTCCCTTCTGTAGTTCACTCAGCTCCCTCTTGCCCTCCCTGCAGTTCTAAAATGGCCACTAATTTAATTTTTAATTTCCATGCCACATTGTAAACTGTCTCTGATCTCTGAGTCTCTGATCTGTGATCTTCAGTTGGTTGCAGAAATTGGAAGTAAATTGGTCTCCTTAAAAATATCTATGTGTAATTAAAGCAATAATGAGTTACCATCTGACCAAGGCACAGAAGAGCTCTTGTGATCAACTAGTGGGTACAGTCCTACATTCATAAAAGAATGTTCAAGAATCTTTGCACTTACATATATCCTAATGAAAGTCAGGTAGAGCAGGTTCCTTACAGAGGACACTGAAATGACCACTGTGTAAACAGGAGAGGTCGGTAGAAGATAAACTACAGTGAGCTCTAAGTGGCTCATTGTCACCGAGGCAAGAGATTAACAAGGTGACAGCCTTAATAGTTCCTCCCAGGATTTTATAGGCTTTGCTAATCAAATAGCCAAATGAGCGTGAGCAGTTAAGCAGCCCCCTTAGTAGAGGCTGGAGTTGTTTGGATAAGCTGACACCAGGGAAGACTGAGAGGTCTTCAGGGACACTGAAAGGATCAGCTGAATGAGAATACGATGATGAGTGACCTTTTATTGATGCAGAGCAGTGCACGTTAGAGGGAAGGATCTCTGAAGAGTGTTATATCTGAATTAACTTCTGAGTAAGAGTTAGGTGTCATTACAGACACCTCTGTAAAGTTCTCATTTTGCATCTGTAGTAAAAGGTAAAATTTGGGCTTTTGTAAGAAGAGTGATGGTTGAACACCTTTGGTATTCATCAGGAGTATTTAATAAAGTTTTGACCAATTCCATCCTGAAAGGGGATTAAAAGTGGTTCAATGTATGTATATCTTAAGATAGGGTTTTTTTTTTAATGTTAAAATCTTAGTTGATGAATTATGGAAGTAGATAAATCCTCAAGATTTTGAGAGTGATCCTATTTACCAGCTAAAGGAGACAGTCAAGATTTGAAGAAATGCCTATAAAATACTTAGATTGATTGAGCAAAATCTTGTGCTGCTCCTGCCTCTTGGTGTAAGAGCTGGAGAAGTCTCTGTTGAAGCAAGGAGTCAGGAACATTGTTCTCTTTTATTTCAGCTGTGGAATTCACAATCAGAATACATCAAATCCAGAACACTCAGCAGATGCTGCTAAAAGAAATCAAAGGTTTAATGCTTTACTTTTTCTTCCACCTGTTCTGTTAAGGAGAAAAAGACTTTTATTTTGGGGTTTTTGTTTTGTTTTGTTTTGGTTTTAGGGCACCAATAAATCTTTCTTATTCTGGCAATGGCCCTGATATGTTTGGGCTGGTTTCAAGCATTTTGGAGGAGCCAAGCAAGCCAGACCCAGTCACAGATTGGTGAGTTTGTTCTGAAAGTTCTTACGTGTTGCATATTTGGTTTTTTATATCCTCTGTTACACAGATACGATACACATTTTGAATGATTTCAAAGAGTTGGGTAACGAAGGGCTTATAAATCCCCTTGAAATACAGAAATCTTTTTCTTGGCTTCAATTGTCAGATTAAAGCAACAAACTGTTAGAAATACAATTTTTGTAAAGTCTTTCCATCAGCCGGCAGCGTTTTAACCAGGAGGGAGTTAACTGGGTGCAGTGAATCTGAAATATTTAATAAATCCAAATAAACTCCCCAGTTCTGAATGTTTGTGTTGTAAATATTAGAGAACAGCTTTGCTACCCAGATTTCACACGGCGTTTACTCGACTGCAGCGGGAATATTTCTTCCTCCAGAGAAGGGCTGTGTATGATTAGCTCAGAATGCGATGAGGAAACGTGGTAGTGGGAATAACCCTGATACACGAACTGTCTTCATGTGAGAAATACTTTAAATCATTTATGGGAACTGTGTTTAACTTTGTTACAGGAATTCTCTTTCGAGATTGTTTCCACCAATGTGGGCACCTGATCTTGGAAGCAATGGTGAATTCTCAGGGCTCTCATCTAAGCACTCTGTTGAAAGTAAGGATTTTTCCAACCTGCTGGGCACCCAGAATGGCTATCAGGAACACTTACAGAAGCCTCAGGATGTGGAGATGTTACACAGAGGTTTGGAAGATCTTCACCTCGTAGAGTCTTGGCTTTCCCCATCCGGCCCTTCCACTCAGCCTGATAATATTCTGAAGAACAGTTATCCTGAAAATTCCTCTTTGCAAAACAATAATACAATTCACCAAGAGGGGTTTTCATTTCAAAACGTAGACTATCATCAGGAGTTGTGCAGTTATGACCACTTGAAGTTAAATGGAGACTATGAAAAAAACAGCTCCAATTTTAGCACTTTTTCTTCTCAGAACAGAATGAAAGAAAGCACTAATTTTCAGCCAGACTATTGGAGAAGTGAAAAAGCAAGAGGCAGAACTCTGAAAAATGATGCTCAAGAACAAACTAAATATTCCCCGGATCTTTCCAATCGGCCTGTTGATGACTCTTGGGATCAAACATCCCAGAACAACCACTTGTTTTCCAAAAGATACGAAAACTTTACAGCTGCTCAGAAATTGCAGCCATCTCTTCATCCGTCCCTGTATTTTCTCAATCAACCCCCTAAAGAAAGTCACTTTTTCAGAGGGACAAACAGAAAACCACAGGAAACCCACGTGCAAAATGGTCGTTGTAGCTTTACTTTGGGGGATGCTCTTAATAATAATGACTTTAAGACCCGTATTACTCCTAAAGAATGCTCTCAGCAAGTGTCTGAATGTGATTTATCTGTCAAAAACGTTATGCAAAATGGGAGTTATTCGTCGTTCCGTGGCCGCACGCGGCTGGATGGGAAAACTGGGAGTCCAACACCCGCATCTGATGTCACGTATGGAAAGCAAGTGGTAACAAGTCCCCAGTCCTCTTCAGGGGTTTCAACCATGTCTGGTGGTTCTCCCACCCATCAGTCTGTAACACCATCCTCTTACTACTCCCCTCTCTTACCTGTCTTCCCTTCAAGGAAAGACGGAAGGTTACAAATATCCAAGGGGGTTTCTAATAATTTGGGAGTTTCTAATTTTCTCTCTGAAAATCAGAAACAAATAAACCCCATTGGGCAGTCCCAGCAGGAGCCATTGACTAAGAAGGAGGGACAATACCATAAATTCCCTATTAATTTTTCATCTGACTGGTTAACGCAGCAGGATGCTGTAAGTGAAGACTCTGAAAAATACCGCAGATTTCCAAAAAAGCCGATCCAAGAAAACGGTAATAAAGATGATAAAAGAGGCAGAAAGAATTGGATTCCTCATTTTGGGCATAAAACCCCGAACCGTCAGCCGTTCAATATGTTCCAAAAACAACATGAGCAGAAGGGTGGTAGCACATCAGACTTCACCAATTCTTCTTTTCTACCTTCTTTCCCACTAATGTCTGATTTTAAGCAAAATTCCAACCTTCGTCCATTTAATCCCCCCCTGTTTCCACCAGCAAATAATTTCACTTTTCCTCCGTCACCTTTTCCCTTCTCAGAACTTGTTGATCTTTTTCACTGCGATGATTTTAACCCGTGGAATCCCTTCGTCAACGAGCTGTTTTGTGGGGAAATACCCGCACCGTGCTTTGCCTTTCCCACACCGTTTAACAAGTACAGACCTCCAAGAAACCGCAGCGGACCCTCTAACGAGCTTCACATCCGACTGGAGGAGTGTTACGAGCAGTGGAGAGCTTTGGAGAAAGAGAGAAAGAAGGTAAAACTTCCTCTTGAAGCCGGTGAGCACGTGAAACGATACATCTGGTTGATTAAAGATCATTAGCTGGTTGTTATTAATTCAGGCCTTCGTTAAGATTCTAGAGCCCCCAGCCCTCTGTGATGATACAGCAGGGCCCTCGCTGCCACAGGTGGCTTTTTTTAAGTCCTGGTGTTTTCTGCACCTCAACGCTTTAAATGTCTTTAAATATCTTTTTCTGGGCCCATGCTCCTTCTCTCCAATTAAATCTTTAACTATTACAAACTTGGGCTCTCCTATTCCCTGCTCAGTCATTTAAGAAGAGAAAAATCCGTGGTGGATTTTTGTTGGTTGGTTGGTTTTTTTTACTGTCAGTCATATAGTGGTGTCTTTTCCTTCTTCTTTTTGTTTGTTCTTTTACTAAATCTTTGGTTTAGTGAAATGAAAAAAAAAATAATAATCAGTCCTGGGCACCCTGTACGTAGCTGTAGGGAAAACCTACAGTATTTTCAATGCATGTGACTTCTCCTAAAGGAAAGTTCAACTTCTCACAGAATCACACAGAATCTCAGGGATTGGAAGGGATCATGAAAGCTCATCCAGTCCCATCCCCTGCCGGAGCAGGAACACCCAGAGCAGGTCACACAGGAACGTGTCCAGGTGGGGTTTGAATGTCTCCAGAGAAGGAGACTCCACAACCTCTCTGGGCAGCCCCTTCCAGTGTTCCCTCACCCTCACTGGGAAGAAGTTTTTCCTCACATTTAAGTGGAACCTCCTCTGTTGCAGCTTGTACCCATTGCCCCTTGTCCTGTCATTGGGTGTCACTGAGAAGAGCCTGGCTCCATCCTCCTGACACTCACCCTTTCCAGATTGATAAACATTCAGGAGGTCACCCCTCAGTCTCCTCTTCTCCAAGCTCAAGAGACCCAGCTCCCTCAGCCTTTCCTCCTCTGGGAGATGCTCCACTCCCTTCAGCATCTTTGTGGCTCTGCCCTGGACTCTCTCCAGCAGTTCCCTGTCCCTCTGGAACTGAGGGGCCCAGAACTTTAACCACATCTGGAATATGGTGTCCAGTCACTTCCCTCGGCCTCTCTTGCTGAGAACTGTTGTCAGGGAGGGGTCACGCTGCTGATAAAGGTCCTGGAACTGGGAATGAAAGCTCTGTGCTCAGAAGGAGCAGGAGGTGCCTTACCAGGAGTCAAATCTCTACGCCAGGTCTCAGAAACGAAGTTGTCAATAAGCTGTGGTCCTAATTCTGCACTGAGTGTCTGGCTGCTTCTTCTGTGCTGGAAAAGACTCCTGGTTGTTGGAGAAGGAGATGGGAATCTCCCCAAACTGGATCTCAGGAGAGCTTGCTAGATCTGTTCTTAACCCTGGTGCTCTTCAGATACAATTTATGCTGGTGTTAGCACCGGTTTCTGTTGTTAATAATCATAAAGTGTAACATTTGAGGGATGCAGGGAAAGGCACCCAGTTTAAATTCTTGGGCTACTCTAGAGGAATTTCTTTGCCCATGTCTGTGTCTAAGGTTGGTTAAAATGAAGTTGTACAGAGTTGGTTCTGAATCTTGTCACCGAAGATCGTACACTGGGACAGAGCTGGAGAAGTGTTCTTGTTTTTACAGGATCTAGTTGTACATTTCGACAGGTATTTGGCAATGCTTTTTCAGTAAATGAAGTCTGAAATAAAAGATAGGAATTGCGCTTTTAATCTCTTCGAAAATTCTAAACCATCCCAAAACTAGGAATTGAAATACTGCTCTGATTTCAAACGTTGACATCAGCTGTTCTTTTCCCTTCCAGACTGAAGCTGACCTTGCAAGAAACTTCCCAGGAAAGCGCATTTCTAGCTCCGGTAACACTCCCGTCTCCCGGCTTCCCGCTAACCCCTCACGCGTTGACCGTTTGATTGCCGACCAGTTACGAGAACAGGCCAGGGTAAGAGCTGGGATTCCTGCCTTTCTCTTTGCTTTCGCGTTTGTTTCGTGAAGATTCAGCACTTTTGGTGTTTTCAATGTATCTGGCAGGTGCTCACCTTAATGGGGAAAATGGAAAGGCTTCGTGGGACCCCTGTGCACGGGAAGGTACGCGCTGCCTTGGAACGCCATGTGGAAGCCATTCACGTAACACAGGCGAGGCGGAAGGATGAGATGATTAACGCTGCTGATCCCCAGAGACGAGGAGCACCGCGTCACAATAACGAGAGAGGTGACCGCTCTCCGCGGCTGGAGGCGAAACGTCTTTGGCGAGGGTTTAATTAGGAAATTATGCCAATTGAAACAGGCTGCAATTATTGCAACTCCAGCCAAAAGAGTGTGTAAATCTAAACCTGTCACTTTAAAAAAAAAAAAAAT
>VXBJ01006748.1:102901-175595 GCA_013400055.1 Nycticryphes semicollaris
CATGTTGGTTTTGACATTTTGTGGATAAATATCTAATTGGTTCCCTATAGATATATATATATATATATATCTGTACTTGCAAAATACTCCACATGCAGTTCTGCAGTTCTGGATCCTTGGATGTTTCTAGAGCAGGTGTGGTCTCAATAATACCATCGTTAACTGTAACGAGGCCGTAGCTAAATAACCTTGTAGCCCAAAGTTCCACAAGCCTTGTTGTAATCCATTTGGTAAAGTTGAAAAGCAAGTCAGTGGGAATCAAAATCTTAGTAGAGCAAGATATTTCTCCACCCCCACCCCCCTAAAGAAAGTGAATTCAACTTAAAAGAGCGTTTTCAGCCTTAGCCTAAAAAGCAGGTGGTTGGAGAGGGTTGGTTTAGTGCGAGTGTTTTCTCGGCGTGTGTGTGCGATTTCAGTTTGCCTTTGGGAAAGTAATGAACTCTACTCCGTGGTTTAGACAGTGGAGTCTGTGTGGTGTGTCAGTGAGTGGGTAATTTTGTTATAACTCAGTGAAGATCTCTGTGCCAGTGGGAAACAGGAATTTGAAAGGTTTGATTGGGTTTTCTCTTTCCAGAGCAGCCGTAGTCCTGCAGGATTGATTTTAATTGTATTGAGCGTGTGTGCTGTTAATTGTAGTGAAGGAACGTGCTCTTAATGGGTTCTTAACATTGTTAACGTGCCTTTAGCAGTCTCTTCTTCAAAATAGCTGTATCCTCACTTCTGTTTTCACTCCCAGTTGGCTCTGGCTAACAATTACCGTGTTGTTGGTGAAGAGCAGCCACGGGTTAAATGCATTTAGGATGAGATTTTTTCCTTGTCACGCCCCCGCAAGCGTGAGCAACACGATCGTGTTTCCTTGGGCCTCACTCAGTTTTCTTCATCAAACCTTGGGGGCTTCGTATCAAAATGGGCTTTTTGTGCCCATTTTCTTCAAATGATTTGGTTGGGGAGAGCGTTGGACCTATGAAGAGGGAAGTCCTTTTGGAATGTTTCAGTTGTGTTGTTTTATTACACAGCCTTTTCTATTGCAGGGGGAAACCCACGCTATTTTGTAAAATAGACACTTGGGGTTTTACACTCACAACGTGGTTTTAGCCGCCTGGTGTTTAATTTGGCAAGAGTTTCCAAATTCTTTAAATATTGCACCAAATCGTTGGTATAAATAAGCCTAAAGCTTCTGGGTTTAGGGACTAATTCCCGTTTTACTGACTTGGGTGGAAGCAGAGTTAAGGTATTCATTAGGTCACATTCAAGCCAGGAAAGTTTCCTTGTTTTGGAGTTGGGTTTGACTTTTGAAATGTTTGGGTTGTTGGTGGTGGGTCTTTAATGCTTTAAAAATCCCCAAATTGATAGTTCAGTGTAACAGAGATAGAAGAATTGCCATGATTTCTGTACAAACAACCAGAGGTTTGTGTCTCTTGTCTTGCTGTGGCCTTCTCAGGAGTGTGTGTAAAACTATTAGTTCCCAAACTACTGCGATTGTGAGGGTGGTGGGTTTTTTGTTTTATTTTGTTTTATTTCCAGACTCTGTGTTCTTCTGTGCCCTTGGTATTTACCGCTGCTGCTCCTCTTCTTGTCTGTACCTGGATATGGATAATTTGGAAATAATTTGCCTTACTCGTGCTCTGCTCTTCATAGTAAGTCTCTTCTTATTATTTCTGGTACCTTTTCTCTGTGGGGAAGTAAAGGAATGATAGAAGGTGGGGATTGTGCAAGTGGGAGGCTTTGAGGTACTTGCTGGTCATTTTGCCTTTCCCGCCTTTTTGGAAAAGTCTGGAGATACTCCAAAACATTTGGGGGAAACCTCTTAGCTTTAGGCCTGTGCACTTTTCCAGAAGTGACCATGAGCACAGTGTCCTGGGATAACATTTGATCTGCTCCCCAGGCCATGTCCCATTCTGTTTGGGGAAATAAAGAAGGAAAGAAACACTGAGCCACAGGAAACCCTCCTTCCAGCCACCGGGATCCCTCCTCGGTGGCTCCTGTGGTCAGAAGGGTTGGAGCCTGAGGGGTCAGGACTTTTTCTTACCTTAACCTGTATTTCCTTTTCCCCATCTGCTGCTCACACGTGCTGTCGGGGTCCAACTGCTGAGACCTGTGGCAGAGTTGGCTCGTTCTTGTCCCTCTCTGATAGCCATCCCTCCACCCGTGTGAGCTTTAACTGCGTGGTTCTGTACCGCCTTGAGGGGCTGCAGTTGGGCTTGGAAACAGCTGGTTCAACCCAGCAGGGTATGGTTTCCCTCTTGGATCAAGACCACCACCTCAGCCTCTCTGCTGAAGGGAAGAGAACGAAGTAGGATTTAAACTCAGCTTTTCTAGGCTTAGAAAATGACCTTAGAAAAGGCATCCATAGCACAGAACTTCCTTGGAACTCTTTATTTGGTTTTCAAATCTATTCTTCCTCAGCTTTGCTCAGATACACAGTTTGTATTAGGTTGTAGCTAATTCTGTAGAAAGTCAGATTTTTATCTTTAATTTATTTATTTAAATGCTGTAAAGATTATGCAACAAATAGACCTTAAGCCTATATGTATTTTTTTCCTCAAAATTCTATTGTTATTTGCTCTGGAAGCTGGTGTTTGGGTTGTGATGCCCCCCTCATCCTCCCCAGTTCTCTATTGGTGAGCTGTGATGTCAAAGTACTGCACGTTGGAGCAACCCAAACAGTAGGGTTTGGCTTTTGTCTTTTGGTTGTTCTATGTATCTTTATTTCTCTGTCAGTGTTCACAATTGTAGTTCTAAAACTAAAGTTTGAATTTACCTTATGGCCACGGGCTTCTATAGATTTTTATTAATTTTTTTCCTTTTCTCATAGAGTCCTTAAAGTGGAAAAGCTTGAGTTCCTGCTTATTTAACTCTTCCCCGTTGTAGATGATATTGAATGAGAGCAGGGAAATACCCCACATCAGGAGGATCAGAGCCGTTGACTTTGGCATATATATTTGTATTATTATTTTTTAACTAGGTGTGTTTGCAGTTGGGCTACTGAAGAGATGGGGGTGGTCCTGCTTCCTTTCCATCCAGCAACTTAAACAGATTTTTGTCTTTCCCTGGTTTTGTTGCTTTCCTGATGTGATATCTCTGGTTAAGGTAGGCCCTTTGTAAATCCAGGCTTAGTAGTTCAACATTTACTATCCAGAAACTCCAGAAGGAAGTTATTCCCCAACCTTTTTTAGAAGGTTTCTCGCTACACCGACAGGTAATTAGCAGGATAATGTTGTTTTCTTTGCAAGCAAAAACTTTGGCTGAATTGAATATTTATGGCTTTCTGAGGAGTTTGCACTTTGTTTGATCCTGAATCTGCTTCGATAGAAATACGGCCTTAACCTCACTGAAACGTTGATTTCTTTCCAGTGCAGTTTGTCCTTCTTTGTCACCAGCTCTTTTTTTTGGTTTTGTAAAACACTGTATAAGCATCTCTTCTTCTTTTTGTGGTAGGTGTTGCTTTCTAATGGTTTTATTACTTTTTTTTTGAAATAACTTTGCCAATCAACTTTATCAGTTCGATGAAAAAGAAGGACCTTCTGTTCTTTCATGAGCAATACTGTAATTAATCAAAGGTGCAAAAAATGAAGATGTTTGTAGTCTGTGCTGTTCGGGATTGAAAATCTCTCGGGTTAGGAGCAACTTCAAAACCAAACCAAGAGTTGAGGAATCTGAATTATAAATGCTCTTTGCTTGTTTGCCAAACGAGCTTTAAAAAGGAAAACATTTGNTAGAGAGAAAGGATAAGTCAGGATCGATTTGAAATCATTGCCAGACAAAGATTGTTTTGCCTTCTTTTTTACTCTATGAGANTTTTTTATGAAGGGCAGACAAAGATTAACAGCGTCTCTATTTTACTCTACGGTTTGGTGTCCAAAATAATCTCTTGTACGTGTTTGTTGGTCAAAGTCATTTATTTAAAACGCCAGATTTTACACTCACAGAATATTATCATTTATTTAAACCAGCAGTTTGTACGCTGCTAGTGAAGTGTTGTTGGGGGGAGGATTCTGTGAGTTGATCCGTTTCAGGAGGCCCAACAGAAGTGCAGGAAAGTGGAATTTAGCTTTAGGGGAGAAAAAAAAAGTCAATTTTCAATTATAGAAGCTTTTATTTGTTACTCAGTTTAGATTTATTTAAGTATTTCTGTAAAACAACTGCGGGTGTTCGAACGCTGCAAAAATCTTCCTTCTACCTCTTGTGTAACGCTCTTCGAGTTATACTTCACAGATCTCTTTGGGGTGTGCTGTGATGTTTCGGGACGTTGGTACAAATTAATTTAGGAATTTCACCTGCTTTTCCTCTTCTTTTTTTTTACCCTTTTTTTTTTCCCCCCCTACCCTGCCCTGTCAGTGGTTTTCCGTGGAACCCCGGGGCTGGAGGAAGTTCCCGCACGGGGAGTAACTTGGGACAACGGTCACAAAGTGATTATATGGTTTGTGTCTCGTGTACAAAAGTCTCAGAAATGGGAGAATTCTGTAAGAAATCATGGCCAGTGTAATTTTCTAGGATTTTCCTGTATGCCATTCGGTTCTTTTTTATTTAAATAACCAGCCTTGTTGTACGTAAGTCCCTAATAAATAGGCACAGCTTCTTGTTTGGTTGTGTTTCAACTCACCCTATTTATCTGCTGCTGTTCTCCATGCGAGATGAATTTGGGTTTGGTAATTCTGCCTTGAAAAAGACCTGTTACATGTTCTGCTTTCACGCAGTTACTGAAATTAAAGTTCTTCATGTTATACGTGACTGGTTTTGTTGCTTCAGCGAATCCTGCGGGAGAAAAAGGTAGGGGGGTGGAGTGGGCAGGGGGGCGGCATTTGTTGGGCTGGGGGGGNNNNGGGTGGGGGGGTGTCTGAGGATCGTCTTTTGTGCAAGGTCGCACGAAGACACCACCTCTGAAAATGTCAAATTGGATCAAATGGTTGAAAATAAGGAAATGACTTAAAGATTTTCCTTTTCTTTGTACCCGTCGCTTCCGGTGGCGTTACTTGGGGGGCATTTCTGTGTTCAACTGACCTTCGCAGGTCAAATGTCTCAGTGTGAGCTTTTTTTCCTTAGCTCACTTCTGGAAGAATTCCTCCCAGATCAACACCCCACAAAAGCTTTTTGGTTCCCTTTTCCCTTCCATCCCAAATTCCCAACTTCTTGCATTTCCCGTATCATGTAGGTGACCCAGGAAGAGCGGCCGGAGGTTTTTGTGTGGCACCACGGGGCAGGAAGGTCAATACCGCAGAGAACCGAGAGCAAGTGTCAGGAGAGGAGCAAGGGAGGAGGTGACAGTGGCTCCCTGAGGTATCCATCCATCCTTCCCCATCCTTCCATCCCTCCCTCTCCCCATCCCTCTGCTCCTCTCTCGGTTCGTGTCATCCGTGCCCTTTGGTTTAGGAATGACCAAGGGCTGTCCCTTTTCTCGAGCCAGAGGAATTTTGGTTACCGAGCAGCCTCGGTGCCATCGCTGCAGGGTTTCCTCAGAACCAAATGTGTTTCCTGTAAAAATGCCCAACAAGGACAGTGGCAGCGGGTCAGGGATCAGATTTGTTTATTGGGTTTGGACTTGAGCTATTTTCACCTACTCCAGGCAGGTTTCTGTTGTCACTGCTGTTTTGGACCCATGTTTTGTAAGTTAATTTCAGGGACTCTGCAAGAACCCCCCCTTTCCCCCGCTTCCTTCTTTTCTTCCCCCCACCTTTCTTCCTTCCTTCTTTTCTTCCCCCCCCTTTCTTCCTTCCTTCCTTCTTTTCTTCCCCCCCCTTTCTTCCTTCCTTCCTTCTTTTCTTCCCCCCCCTTCCCTCTTTTCTGTAGAGAAGCTGGTTTCCCAAAGCGCTGTGATTTAGTGGAGGGATGTTTCTCTAAGGACCCACTGCCCAGTTTCTCTGCTCTTATTCAGACCCAGCTTTGGTTGCTTTGATACTTGTTCCAAAACACCTGTAATGCAATAGTTGTGACTATTTCAGTAGCACTGTGCTGGCCACTTGCCCCTTGAAGATACTTTGGAAAACAGTCGCGACGAAGAAATGTTTTCCCCCTCGCCTGTAGCCCCCGAATTAGTCTGACAACGTTTGGGATCTTACGGGGAGTTTTAGGCTGAGAGTAGTTTTAAGTCCCCGTTTCTTTGACAGCCTGACCTTGGCGAAGCCGTGTGGGTTGATTGTGCTGTTCTGATTTGTCTAATCACCCCATGTGAAAATGAAACCCCCCGGGTTTCCACACTGCTAAGCTGTTAAACTTACTGAGGAGAGCTTTGATTTTTAGCTGATGGATCATACTGGGTTAGAAATACATATCTATAGTTCGAGAGTGTTGTGTTGCAAAAGATGCACAGCCTCAGTAGGTGGTGAATTGAGTTAAATACCCTTAAAGAATTACTAATTCTAATCCAAAAAGAACCAGCACTTGTTTGTTTGCTCTTTTTTAATTATTATTATTTATTTTTAAAGAACAAATTTTTGCTGTGCTGTATTTATCTGAAAAAAAAATCAACGTTACTGCAAATAATCAAGTGTAAACCTGAAATGGCTCTTTGTTTAGGGTCAGTGTGTGAAATGCAGGAGGACGGACGTCAGAAGCGGAGAACAGAGGTTTAGCCCAAAGATCTCACTCCAGCTGTTAAAGGGGACTAACCATCAACTGAAAAAGTGACACGTGCTGCTTCTGTCCTGTCCTGGAAATGGGTCTCCCTTTCCCTGCCCATACAAGGAGTCCCACCTTACCAGCTCCTGTGGTTTCCTTCCTCCTACAAAGTCATTTCTCCCTTTTTTCCATACTCCCTTCAGACTGTGTGACTGCCTGCCGAGTGCTTTCTGCTGTTCCCGGTGGTACATAACTCCCAGATCCCTGTGGTTTGGGAAAGTCGTTGCTGAAAGTGGTCTCTAACCTGTAACTCCAGTGCACCCCAGTGTTTGTGACCTTCCTCGTCTGTGGTGGTGGCTGAAAAACGTCTGCCCCAGCAAACCATGACAAGAAAAAGAGCTGGAGATCTCTCATGACCTGCAAGCTTGAGTGTGAGGCTGGCAGATTTTAGATCTTTATAAGATTGTTATTTTTAACTCGCTGCCAGGGATTTATTGCTTGGCTTGGGTGATGTAAGAAAAGTTTATGGGAAAAAAAATAATAGTGGTGCACTATTTAAATCACATTTGTTTTCTTTTCACAGATCTGCATGCAAATCAGGAGCCAGTGTAGCTTCTACTGACTTTATCAGAGAGTTGGAAGGGACCTTAAAGATCATCAAGTTCCAACCCCCCTGCCCTGGGCAGGGACACCTCCCACCAGCCCAGGGTGCTCCCACCCCCATCCAGCCTGGCCTTGAACCCCTGCAGGGATGGGGCAGCCACAGCTTCTCTGGGCAACCTGTTCCAGTGTCTCACCACCCTCACGGTAAAGGATTTTTCCTAATACCTGATCTAAATCTCTCCTCTTTCGGTTTAAAGTCATTACCCCTCGTCCTATCTCTCAGCTCCCTGAGAAGGAGTCCCTCCCCTTCTCTCCTGTAGGCCCCCTTTGGGTACTTTCACAACAGCAATGGGGAGGTAGATGCAAGTAGCCAGAGGGCATTACCTGGGTTCTAGTTGTAAAATCCCTGTTGAATCTGCTTGNATTTTTCCTAATACCTGATCTAAATCTCTCCTCTTTCGGTTTAAAGTCATTACCCCTCGTCCCATCTCTCAGCTCCCTGAGAAGGAGTCCCTCCCCTTCTCTCCTGTAGGCCCCCTTTGGGTACTTTCACAACAGCAATGGGGAGGTAGATGCAAGTAGCCAGAGGGCATTACCTGGGTTCTAGTTGTAAAATCCCTGTTGAATCTGCTTGAATGCTTTGGAACCTCCTGTGGTTTTGTGCTGCAGGACCACAGGAATATGTGTCAGAAGAAAAGTGAGCAACTACAAAGGGGCTGATTATCCACAGGTACACCCCAAACACACCTTCAGTGTCACTTTTGCCCACTCGAGCTCCAGATCGCTCAAAGCAGAAGTGATTTTCCTCCTTTTCCACCTCCTTTCCCTTTTCCTTCTTTACTTGGGTGGCGGCATTAAAGGTGGGGTTTCTTGCTGCCTGTTCACTCGCATCTGGCGTGGGCAGTGTTGCAGACAGTTGTTAAGCTGATCCTCTTTGCTAAATCTGTAGTTTATAAACCCAGGAGATGTTTCTGATCTCACCCACCTTGGTGTGGCACAGACCTGTTGAACTGGGAGGGGGGTCCTTCTGCTCTTCGTGGGGTTGAGGGATGACTTGTCGGTTCCTGATGCAAATAGGTAGGAACTGGAAACTCTGCTTGAGTTGAAGTTGATAGGGTTGTATGAGTGTGACACTGGAAGCTCGTGGGTTACACCCAGTACAGGAGGGGGCTGCAATCACTTAAAGTGAACAATAAAAGTGCTGAAGATGTATCAGAACTTTAAGTGAAGATGGGTGGTTTCAGAGGAGCAATGTAGCTGAACTGGTGGGGTTCTCTTTTATTATTTCTGTGATCCTCCTGTCCACTTTTAACAAATATATTAACCTCTGGACATGGAGATTCTAGTGCAAAAGCTGATTTTATGTTATCATACAATGTTTAGAGTTGGAAGGGACCTTAAAGATCATCCAGTTCCAACCCCCCTGCCCTGGGCAGGGACACCTCCCACCAGACCAGGTTGCTCCAAGCCCCATCCAGCCTGGCCTTGAACCCCTCCAGGGATGGGGCAGCCACAGCTTCTCTGGGCAACCTGTTCCAGGGTCTCACCCCCCTGTCAGATCACTGGTGTAAGAAAGCCTGTAGAGCAATTCCATCAAAACTCCCTAGGAACATGCAGTTTATGAAGAGGAATTATCTGTATAAAATCACTGGGGTTAATGGGGGAAACAAAATCTGTCTTGTGGTGGTGTCAGGAGGCTTTATCAGGATGCTCCATGAGTGGTGTTTACCTGAGAGAAACAGAGATGCAGCTGTGGCTGTAACTCACTCTCTGCATCTACTCAGGCCCCATAAATTCTCTGCAGAGGAAGTCACTACCCTCTTCTTGCAGGTCTTATACCCGTTTTCATCCAGCCTGGTGCGTGGATGGCTCTCGGGGATGGGGTTCTCGTGTTGTTTGTGCTACTGTTGCTCCCCAAACAGGGTGGCTAAACTCAGACCTCAATTCGCCTCCGAGTGTGTGGTAGCAACAACTTCTGTTTTCCCCCTTCTCGGGGCAGGCAGCGTTTATCAGCAGCCAAAGTTCTATTCCATTTGAATGGGAAATGGCTTCCAAGTTCAGTCCAACTGTTCCAGTTAGATTTTGAGGGCAGTGGCTGGCAGCAATGGTGAGGAGAAGCTGGAGCGTGGACTTACAGGTGGGAAAGCGAAGGCTTTCCTGGATGCTTAATCACCTTGTAAATTAAGTGAACGTAAGGACTGAATTCTGCTATGATTTGGGAAGGTGTTGCCTTAGGAACGTTACAAATCCTTCAAAAAGGATTTAAAAACTTTAAAAAAAAAAGAAGTTTAAACACTTTAAAAAAAAAAAAAGAGAAAAGAACGTGGATGTGCAACCTGTTGGGCCGTAACCGCCCTGAGGAAAAAGGAAGCGCGGGCACGTGAAGTGGATTAAAACACAAACTTGGCTCTGTTTTCCGTGATGCTCATGCAAAACCAGGTTTTGGAACACGAATAAAAACTGTAGAACAAGTGCAGAGCCCTACTCAAGGTGGAATTTGTGAAGGTTTCATGTCCAAGCAGAAGGTTTTGTCAAGTAGAACCAACCAGGCCACGCCATGGGCTGCACTAATGATACTTTTATCCAAAAAAAACCCCAAATCTCATTTTTTTTAGGTAGGATGTCTCAAGATTTTAAATCAGGTGTAGCTTTCCAGGGTCACCAATTGGGGAATGAAAAAACTACGTGAAGTTCCCTGAAAGTGTTCAAAAATAATCCAGTGCTCAAGGACAGCGTAGGAAATTGCTGCTCGGGTGCGGTCGCGTGAAGGATTTGGGGATTACTGGGAAGCACTGAGTGGATTTGGGATCGGCAGCGCCCAGCTGCTTGGAAACAGGCAAAAAATACACCCCGGGATGTAGAAAGGAGGCAGCGTGGCTGCAGGGATCCTCTGACCTGCCCCGATAGGGCACCAGCCTGTGCCCCGGGTTTGGTCATCCCTCTTCCAGTTGCTGTAGAGAGCTGGAGCCCGTCCAGCCAAGACTGATGGAGGTGCTCAGCAATGAGCTGGGGGCACTGGGACTAGAGAAGAGGAGAAGAAGTGGAGAAAGGTTATCCTGCCCCTCTACTCTGCCCTGGGGGAGGTCCCATCCGGAGCACTGGGTCCAGTTCTGGGCCCCCCAGTTCAAAAGGGACAGGGAACTGCTGGAGAGGGTACAGCAGAGGATCACAAAGTGATGAAGGGCCTGGAGCATCTCTCTGATGAGGAAAGGCTGAGGGACTTGNATCTCCAGAGGTCCCTTCCAACCCCATATCGTTCTGGGATTCTGTGACAGCAATCTTCAAACATTTCCAGGCATCCTGCCGAAATGGAAGGGCAAATGTGTCTTTACTGTCAGGGTAAAATGGCATTAAATTACAGGAGGGTTTTTGGAATTGAGGAATTTGGATGAGCTATGTAGGAAAAGATTTAATGTTAAGAACAGGGAAGCACTGAAAAAGATCATAGAATCATAGAATTGTCTAGGTTGGAAGGGACCTTGAAGATCATCTTGTCCAACCATCAACCTAATTCTGATGAAAACCATGTCTCTAAGCACCGTGTCTACTCACCTTTCAAATCCCTCCAGGGATGGTGCCTCATCCCCTGCCCTGGGCAGCCCATTCCAAGGCTTGACAACCCTTTCAGTGTAAACGTTTTTCCAGATACCCAATCTGAACCTCCTCTTGAGGACGTTTCCTCTTGTCCCATCACATGTGACTTGGGAGAAGAGACTGAAGTTCCATTCAGATATGAGGAAAAAAAACCTGTTTAGGGTGAGAGTGCCAGAGCCCTGGAATGAGGAGGGTGTGGAGTCCCCTTCTCGGAGACCTTCAAGCCCCACCTGGATGAAGTCCTGAGTGATGTGCTCCGGGCAATCCTGCTTTGGCAGGAGGGCTGGACTGGAGAATCTTTAGAGCTCCCATCCAAATCTGACAATTCCCTGTCCCTATGAAGCACAAAAATGAGCTGTACCAGCCCTGGGTCAGTTCTCCAGCAGGTGACAGCCCTGCTCTCAGCAGGTCAGTGTGTGGGATGAAAGACAATCGGCTTCTAGACCAAACCCACTGTCCAGCTGCTTCTCTGTAGAAGAAACCAGTCCTAGGACATCTTCAATGTCTCCTGCAGGCCAGCATCCTCGTCCTTGATCATCCCAGTGCATTATGCTGATGGAGTCATCCTGACCTCTTATGGCTTTTCATCTTTGTCACCTTCTCCTTCACCTCTGTGCTGGAGGAGATCCTGTTAGCCCCGAGGTCACTCTGGATCTCTCCCACACTTCAGTTTGCAGGAGCCAAATGCCCTGCGAACCCGATGCAGAACAAGAGTTGAGATTCTTTGGGACTCTTTGTCAGGAAGTGGAGTGAGAGGACAAGGGGTAACGGCTTTAAATTGGAAGAGGAGAGGTTTAGATGAGATACCAGAAAGAAATTCTTTGCTGTGAGGGTGGTGAGACCCTGGAACAGGTTGCCCAGAGAAGCTGTGGCTGCCCCATCCCTGGAGGGGTTCAAGGCCAGGCTAGATGGGGTTTGGAGCAACCTGGTCTGGTGGGAGGTGTCCCTGCCCAGGGCAGGGGGTTGTCACTGGATGATCTTTAAGGTCCCTTCCAACTCTAACCATTCTATGATTCCATGTTTCCCACTCTATGCAAGGCAGAAACAACCCTTCCTGTGCCCTGCTAACAGGACGCTGCATCTTCCTCAGTTCCCTCTCTTTGGTCCCCCTGACTCTCTTCAACCCCGGCTTCCAAAATCCTGACTAAAACTCCTTTTTTTTGCTCCCCTGCTGCTGGTTTTTGTGCCCTGAAAAGTGAATAAACACACCATGCTGTTGTGTCTTCAGCTGCCTCACCCTCTTGGATTATTCCCCACCTTATCTGCGTCGTTTACTGCCAAAAATAAGCCTGTTTATCTCGTAGCTCACCCCCGATAGCCGTGGCTGTGAGGGAAACTGCCGGACTCTGTTCTAGCTCCTCTCTCGTTAGCAAAAATGACTTGAAAATTCAAAATACTGTGATGGTTGTGATCTCTGTGTTCGGGGAATTGTTAAAAAACCAGCGTTTTTGCTGGTAGCTGTAGAAAATAAGCTCTTGAGCTGCTGAGAGGGGATGTGTGTGCAACTTGGGCCATTTTTGCAGAGCCTCCAGATTCACGTGGCGAGAAAGGGTAGAGGGAGATAAGCTTAGGTTAATTAACTCGCTTAGGTTAATTAGCTTGCCGTTTCTTTGCCGTTGTATCAACTCTTGCCTGGGAGGTTATAAATAAACCTACTATTGATCTGGTGCCTTTGGAGAAGAATTCCTGTCCAGTGCACAGCGCCTGGGTCCGTGTCCCTGCATCACACTTGTCACTTGGCTTTGGGATAGACTCTTGAGGAGTGGTTCTGACCCACTCTGTTGCAACAGGCTGTGTGTCATCCTCCCCCCTCCAGCCACCAGACATATACCCACCCCTCTAATGGGTTTTCTTCCCCCCCATCTTGTTGCTGGACCGTCCCAGCGAGTCCCTAAAACGATGCCCTTTCGCCTCTCTCCTGCGGGAAATTTAATCTCGCCGGTAAATGACACCCAGAGCTATTTTGGAGCTGGGCTGCAGAGGGACAGCAAAGCACGTCAGCAATTTGACTGGAGGAGGAGAACCCAGAGGAGGGGCGGCACAGCCTAACCCCCCGCGGCAAAGCCACCGCCGGGGGACTTGGGGGGGACCTTGTGCTGCACGTCCCTGCCGCCGCTGGGGTTTCTGTTTTATTTTCCTGAAGGGGAAAGTGTGTGTGTCGGGGGGAACCAAACCCAACATGGTCTCTCCATGTCCTCTGTTCCCCTTTTCCCCCTTCCCCCTTCCTTCATCTCAGTAAGAATCGGCTTTTCCTTACCCTGCCCAGAGCTTTGTTTCTCCTCAGACTCTGAGAAGAAGACTCCAGGTAAGACCTAAACCTTCAGCTAAAGAGAAGTGGACTCAGGGGAGGCCGGTTTTCCAGCAGAAAGTGGAGAATGTTTGTAGTAGCCGAGGGAGGGCTGAGGTTATTTCTGCCAGCGTTACTGGGCTGAGGTGTGTCCTGCTTTATGAAACATATTTGAAGATGGAGATGAAGGTACAGGTGGTTAAATCCATCCTCCTTCTGGTTTGAACCAAATGTGGATTGGTTTGCTTCGTTGTTTCTGCCGATATTATCGGAGGGGTCAAACTCCAGAGAGGAGAAAAGAGAAGGAAATCAGGTTTGAGGCTGTTGATTCTACTTGTTAGGTTTTGTCCCCAAATTGGGGATAGCAGCAGAGAGGTGGCAGCAAGGAGCAAGTTTTAAAAGTTTTATTTCCAGGGTGTAATCTCAGCGTGGTTTTTCTCTTCAGTGAGGGTTTGGTTGGTTTTTATTTGGGGGTGGGGGTGGGTTTTCCCCCTCCTCTGAGCTTCCCTCCGGCGTCGGTACCCGATTCCTACCGCAACCCCCCCACCCTCCTGGCATTTCTACAAATGGCTCTGCCGAGAGATGGAGCTCGACAGCTGAGGCTATTTTCAGCCCTACAGCTCAATGGGGTGGAGTGGCTGTAATGACAATGACGTCCACTCGTTAAAATACGAGGCCTTAGGTCGGAGCCTCGCTGCTAATTGTCACCGGGGGNGTCCCTCTGGGAGTTGGGATCCTGCAGCTCCCCTCTGTAGGATATCACGTGTGCTAATACTTGGAGGCCGTGTTTCCAGCTCAATTTGAGTCGGTTTCCCTGCATTAAGCGAAGGATTTAAGAGCTGGGATGACTTGGTTCAGTGCTGGTTTTGATCGTGCAAAGGATCTGCACGTGTGTGTGTGTGGAGTGGAAACGTGCATTAGTGCTGCCATCCTCAGATATGTAAAAGTTCTGGCCTTTTACACTGTAAGACAAATAAAGTAAAATAAATCAGTGTGAACCCACTCTTTCTGTGGATCTTTAAAGCTCCAATGTCTGTCCTTAGCATCAGAGCAGACACGGGGTTGCACCTACAGTCGCGATTCTGCCACAGCCCTTTCCCTCCAGGGGCTGTGTGTTAAACAAAACACCCCTGGCTGACATTCCTGATGAAACTGCTGGAATTTGCATCGCTCCTTTTCTCACCCCAGTGTGGCAAGCCCAAAATTTTGGGGCTTTTTTTTTCCCCCCTCCATTTATTTCCTGCCCCGTGGAACAGGGATGAGCACCTCTGTGTGCCCGAGACCTCCCCTGTGCTGTAGCCTTTTCTTACACGTTGTCAGAGCAGCCCCGGGTGCCTTTAAGCTCTGACAACTAAAAGGAAGAGACGCTGTTGTGGAGTTTTAAGGGGCTGATCTGAGCACTTTAGTCCTTTGGAAGCTTGTGGGGTTCTTTTGTAGCTCCACCGAAGGGGGAATCTTGTTGGGATTTTTCTAATGGTTTCTTTGACTCTCTCCTTTGCTACCAGCCATTGGAAATATTCAGGTTGTTGGAAGAGGGATTAATGCTGGGACCGGGAGGTGATGTGGGTCCCTTCCCAGGCAGCTGGTGCGTATTTTAGCCCTACCCTGCAGGTTAAAAACATGAGATTGTCTTGCCTTGAGCTTGCTCATCTCTTGGCTGAGGGCTGCTCACCGAATTTACCAGCCCCTGACCCGCTGTGAAATTTCCCTTCACATCTTCCCATGGACTTTGGCATACTATGGGGGCAAGAGATGGCAGGGGATGCAAACGAGCCTTACCCTGGGTTGAGTTAGAAGCTTATTTTAATAAGCTTAATTTATGGCAGATACTCTGTGTCCGACATCTCCCCCAGTGTATGGAGACCGACCCTCCAAACCACCGTGGAAAGCTCTTCCATCTGCTCATCGAATGACCTTTAAACCTGCCAAAATCCGTTGTCCCTCACTGAAGTGGAATTTAGAGTAGCCCAAGCTGAGCTCTGAGTTCAGCTCCTCCGTGGCAGATACCGTTCCTGCTCTGATGAAAGGGGCAGCAGATGAATCCTGCCGTCTCGGATTAGTGCATCGGCGCAAATCTCTACTTACACCCGATACAGAGAGGTAACGGGCATGTAGCACTGGGTGTGCTGGTGTGCATTTCACCCCGAAAACATGGTGTCACGGCCCGTAGGCGTCCATCCGTGCCCACCTGATGTCACCAGGCTTGCAGCTGACACCGAATATTTGTGCTATTTCAACGTTGCCCGTTCCCTGGGAGGCGGTTAGAAGTCACGGGGTCACCGCTGTTTTCCCTCAGCAGAGCTCCAAACATCAAAGGAAATCCACGCTTCCTATTTGGTGACCCGTGAACTTCCCTTCCCACCCACAGACGCCGCTTCCTGATGTTTGTAGATGGAACAACATCTGCAGACGTGCCGTGCTACCAGCGCTGCCTTGATTGTTATCCAGAGCTTCTGTTTTATCGGTGTTCTTTGAAAGCTGGGGACCCAGAGGTGGGAAGGTTCCCTGTGAATCTTACTTTTCCCATCGGGAGAGGACGGAGCTCAAGGCTGGTGGTAGAGAAAGTCCAGGAAACGTGAACTCTAACAGCAAGAAAAAAAAAACTAGGAAAGGGTAAAGGGCAAGGAAAGGGTAAAAGAGGCTTAAGAAAACGAGCAGGCAGGCATGGGATGAGGTTTAACGTGGTGTTGGAGAGAACCACTGTGCTCCTCATCTGTATGTGGACTTCAGTGGCCTCTTAGTTTTAGGTGTCTGCCCTCCCGTCAGCTTTGCCTACTCCAGGTCTCTGATGACCCACTTGTGCTACTTGTGACCGTGGTGTGTCTTGGGTATATTTTATGGGGTGGATGGAATGGTGTGGGGTGGATGGGAATCTTTTATGGAGTGGATTTCCTCTCTGACTGTTGAATTCAATTGAAAGGCTTAGACAGAGAATAATCTGCCACCTCTGTCTCCCCTCTCATGCCAGAGGGCATTGTCACGGGCCTGCTGACTACTTGTGGGGATCGCAGTGTGGGACCTCTGCCAGCTCAAGGGTTGTTGAAGGCTTTCCAGATGCAGCTCAGCCTTGATGAAGCAACCTGAAGGCAACCCATCAACCAGAACAGCATGGTGAATCACAGAAGGTCAAGAGAGTGATGGCACCACCATCAAGACTCTCCGTGTCCCGATGTTTCTCCTGATAGGGGTGGTGAGACCTTGGCCCAGGTTGCCCAGAGAAGCTGTGGCTGCCCCATCCCTGGAGGGGTTCAAGGCCAGGCTGGATGGAGCTTTGAGCAGCCTGCTCTGGTGGGAGGTGTCCCTGCCCATGGCAGGGGGCTTGGAAGTAGATGATCTTTAAGGTCCCTTCCAACCCAAACCATTTTCTATGAGAGGCCTAGTCCAGCATGAACTGGAGTAGTCCAAGGTCGTTCCCACCACCAAGGACTTGCTTTTCCATGTGACTGCAGTTGTAGGGCAGAGATGGAAAGTGGTGAGGACAGGAGGCCTTGAGTGGCTGCGTGGCCATTTGGCGCTTCCTGGGCAGTGATTTGATTTATTTGCTTTATCTGGTAGGTCTGTACTCTCGGGCCTTTTCCCCCCAACCATAAACCAGTGAAAATGCGAATGAATAAAGGCCTAAGTAAAATTCCAAGTGCCGCTACTTTGCCTTCGGCGTGCTCAGAAATACCCAGATGGGAATGTGATCTCTGCTGCAAATGATTAATCACAGAGGGATTACAAGGAGAAATATGACGCTGGTAAATGTCTGAGATTAATTGGAAAGGGCATCTGCAGTGACTGGGTTTATTCATGCTTTGTTGCCGGTCCCCTCGCTTCCAAGGGAGCTGTCCTGGCACTTGCAGAGAGTTACTATTTTGTGGAAGTTTGAACATAGTTATAAAGAATCTGAATTAGTGTCAGTTTTCCAATGAATTGATTAACAAGTTACACAGTCAACACATTAAATCTTGTTCTTTACGTGTGTCCACAGGGCCATCCTCTCCCTCTAACTCCTAAACCTGTTTATCAGCCTGTTCTAATGGGAGGCATTTTATCCCATTTAAACTTATAAAATGCAGTTTCTCTAGCGCAGCCTTTCTAAATGGCTTGACCTGTCTGAGTTTCAGATACTTATTGCCACTTCGTCCTTGCCACAAGTTAGAATTTCGAGGAACAGGCAATAGGGCAAGAGGAAACGGCCTCAAGTTGCACCAGGGGATGTTTAGGACGGATATCAGGATAAAATTTCTTCATGGAAAGGGTTGTCAAGCTTTGGGATGGGCTGACCAGGGATGTGGTGGAGTCCCCATCCCTGGAGGTGTTTCAAAGCCGGGCAGACGTGGTGCTGAGGGTCATGGGTTAGTGATGGTTTTGTCAATGTTGGGTTGATGGTTGATGATCTGAAAGGTCCCTCCCAACTGAAATGATTCGATGATTCCATGATTTTACCCCCTTTCACAGAGCAGGGCTGAAGATACGAGTTTGAGCGACTTTCTGGCGATCATAAAAATAAGCCAGTGGCAGAATAAGGAATAAACCTCATTGTGCTTTCTTACCATGGTAGAAATTTAAAACAAAAAAAAATAAGAAATAGTGATGACCACACGCTGTGTTCACTGATCCTTGGATTTCCCTCTGGCACCCTGGCCATTCCTACCGGCACGAAGCTCGTTGGGTGGGGAGGGTACGTGGTGAAAGGTGGTGGAGAGCAAGGTGTGGTGTTAATTACGGCACGGGATGTGGGGTCTTCCCCTTGCACTAGGAGGTCTGGGGGCATCAGGGGGCTTGGACCTGATGGAGAAAAGTACTTTTCAAACACCAGGCGGGTGTTTGAGAGCAATGGGAGGTGGAAGCTGGACCTTGAGGTTGGAACGAAGCATCTTGGATGGATTTGCTGGACCAGTCTGGTTCAGGAGTAAAAGCAACAGGCACCCGACGCAGCAGCTTCCCTGTGGCTTAAATCTTGACTCTCAGAGATAGCAGTGAGCAGCTGGGGCTTGTTTGGGCACCGTTTGGCACAGGAAGGCAGAGGAGGAGGAGGAGGAGGAGGAGGCACAAGAGCTTTAGGAAGTCAGCAGCATTCCTGTTCTCATCCTGGTAAGCACCCACCACGCTCCCACAGAGCAGGGCTCCCCTCTGGGCATGGATACAGCTCCCAGGGAGTGGGTGAGCAAAACTGCACCCCGGGGGTTTTGAGGGAAGCCACTGTTTGCTGAAACCTGGCTGGTTGGCTCCCAACCAAACACCTCTTGTGTCTGGAGCCATCTGTGTGCTCCAGGCACTTCTCTGGGTTACACAGAGCCCACATCAAAAGAGAAGTGATTCACAGAATCGTTTAAGTGATTGGAAAGGGACCTTAAAGATCAACTCATTCCAACCCCCCTGCCATGGACACCTCCCACTAGACCAGGTGAAGCAACTTTGGGTGTTTCTCTTTTAGATGGGATGGATTTGAAGCTGGAAATGAGTTGCTGACGCATCTGTCAGAAACAACTAGGGAGCAAGGAGGGACGAGACATGGCAGTCTCTTCTGAATATGTTTCCAAGTGCTCTGATGACACAATGCAGCCTGAAATTCAAGCTAATGGCTGGGAGAAACTCATAGAATCCTAGAATTGTTTGTGTTGGAAGGGACCTTAAAGATCAGCAAATTCCACCCCCCCTGCCCTGGGCAGGGACACCTCCCACCAGCCCAGGTTGCTCCAAGCCCCATCCAGCCTGGCCTTGAACCCCTCCAGGAATGGGGCAGCCAGAGCTTCTCTGGGCAACCTGTTCCAGCATCTCACCACCCTCAGAGTAAAGAATTTCTTCCTGATATCTAATCTAAATCTCCCCTCTTTCAGTTTAAAACCGTTACCCCTTGTCCTATCACTCCCCTCCCTGATAAAGAGTCCCTCCTTATCTCTCCTGTAGACCCTTTAGGTACTGGAAGGCTGATAAGGTCTCCCCAGAGCCTTCTCTTCTCCGGGTTGAACAACCCCAACTCTCTCAGCCTGTCTTCATAGGAATAATCAGGATGTGAACTCTGGGTCTGTGTTTTGATTATTAATTCTAAGTTCATATAGTGAATGTTATCGCTGGACTCTCCAGAGATGAACTTGAATCGCAGCTTCTTCCCTCTCCCCCAGCCCCGAGCGTTGCAACGGTCCTTCCCCAAATTAGCAGAAGACTCTGATCATCAATCAGTTCACTTCAGTGGAAATTTCCACTGACTTCAGTGTACTTTGGCTCAGGCCCAAGGCGCGTATCTGTGTCTTCTAACCATTCATGCAGCCTCTCTGCCTGCGGCCTCGCAAGTGCTTATGGAAAACGCATGTTAAAGCTCGAGTGAGGAGGTAGTGAGAGGGCCCAAAGAAGCACAAACTGGTTCACAGACTTCTTAGACCAGTTTGAGACCAAGGGAAAAATAGTTCTGTGTGTCATCATGGCAACTAATAATGAAGGCAACCCTGCTATAGAAAGTCAGTCTTTCTCAGCAGTAACAACTGCAACTCAATCCCTCTTTGCTTTCTTGGTGTTTACTGAGAAGGATTATTCCCCCACGACTGGTTGGGGTTTTGTTGGGTTTTGGGGTTTGGTTTTTTGGTTGGTTTGTTTGGGGTTTTTTTTTCCCCAGGTTTAAACTTTGAAAGCCTTTCCTTTAATTTCTAAGGGTGGGGTTTTTTTTGGTGGAATAATGAAATCTGCTTGATAATTATAATAATAAATATATATATAAAAATAATAATCACCCAGAATTGAGTTACTTTAGAAAGGATGAGTTTTCTCTAAAGGCCGAAGGTCTTTGTCAGCTTCTTACGAGTTTCATAAGTGCTGTGGAAAGTGAGAGACAGGATGGGATGTAGTATATTTTCCCTGTTAAATACAGAAAGAAGACTGTGGGAGTTTTTTCTGCTGCCTTAGACCTGTGGCCCAAACGAGGTTGGAAGATTAGCTCTGCTGTACCATCTTCAGTGGTAACAATGATTAGAATGAATACAGCTCTGTGCCACTGCTTGCCCAGTGTTTAGTTTTAACGTCGGGTTGTGCCTTTCAATCCCCAGCCGGGGAAGCAGAATGAAAGACCTCAATCTGTTCTTAATTCTCGTGCCTGATTTGTCATATACCGCGGCAAATACGCGCTGCAGATCGTTATTTGTGAGACCACCCCCCTCCTGATACAGAATCACAGAATCTCAGGGATTGGAAGGGACCTTGAGAGATCATCCAGTCCCATCCCCCTGCCAGAGCAGGAACACTTAGAGCAGGTCACACAGGAACATGTCCAGGTGGGTTTTGAATGTCTCCAGAGAAGGAGACTCCACAACCTCTCTGGGCAGCCCCTTCCAGTGTTCCCTCACCCTCACTGGGAAAGTTTTTCCTCATGTTTAAGTGGAACCTCCTCTGTTCCAGCTTGTACCCATTGCCCCTTGTCCTGTCATTGCCTGTCACTGAGAAGAGCCTGGCTCCATCCTCCTGACACTCACCCTTTCCTTATTTATAAACATTCAGGAGGTCACCCCATATGAAGAAGAAATGAGAGGGGGAACCAAGACACAGGGAAAATAAGCAGTTTCCCCAAGGTTGGGCAAAAACCAGGTCAATCCAACCCCTTCTCCCCAGTCCCACCAGTGATTTGCACGTCGGTGTTAACGCACTGCTGGAAGAGGATGGGGGGAAAAAAACACTGAAACCTCTGCCCAAGTGGTGGCTCAAGAAATGGAAGCAGCTTTTTGGGCTGCTCCTGCAGCTTTCTGCTAGAGGGGGTGGGGGGGGGAGAGCATCGGCCATTGGGTGAGCGAGTGGGTGGATTTGTGGCCAGTGGGGAAGCCAAACTGCAGTGGGATTAAGAAGGATATTTCTGTCGTGGTGGCTGGTTATTATTTCCTTTCCGAGTTAGAACACTCAGTGCACGGGTCCTTTCGCTTTGGGTGGCACTTGGAAGGTGAAAAAGCACGGCTGTGAGGGCAGCGCTGCCATCACCCCTGAGTAGGGACCATTCCTGGAGCTTTCTAGGACAGGAACATTTGGCATCACCAGACCAAAGAGACATAGCAGCTTGGAGAGAAAGAGTGCACTCAAGTCTTCTGAGTAGGACTTCCAGAGAGGCTTGGAGCTGGGATGCTTGGTCTTCCTCAGAGAGCACTATTGTCAGGTCTAATCCTGCTCCCAGGATGAGTCAGCTGGTGCCCAGTTACTGGTGTTAATGGGGTCGAGAGCAGCTTTTATCAAAGTAGATGCTCACCACTGCCCAGAAAAGGGCTTCTAGGAGGATTAGGAGCAGCCTCACTCTAGCAGAAGGGATAGGACACCCAGGAGTCCATGTAATAAGCAGCAAAGAGGCACAAAAAAAAAAGCTGTGTGTTTTGTGGACGTCAGGAGGAACCTGAGGGTGGTGAACTCTGTCCCCTTGCTCTCCAGGGGTGGGTAGGCTCTGTGTGTGAGTGAACCCGGCTGTAACGATTAGTGCTTTTGGCTTTCTCAGGACCCAGTGGGGCACCACAACTGCCACGAGCTTTAGTTCTGAACGTGGCTTAAGCCTCGTCCCCTTGGCTGGTCCCTGTCACCAGACAGCTGCTGGCTGGGGCACAGCTCCCTCTGAGAGCAGCTGGGAATAAGCAGGCGATGAGGCATCTTTCCTGTAAGCCCTAAACCACGTGGGAGTCTTTTGGAGAAGTCTGGCACCGTCCAGATTGTTCCCCGTGGCCGTTCCCTGTGGGATGCACATCTCCATGCCACGAACAGCCATCCCCACCGCAGCTGTGTCTGACCTTACACCGTCTGGATGAGGCTGTATGTGGGCCATGGGTACTCACCAACTACTGTCGCCGTCAAAGTGGCTGTCTCTCAGCAGAGGTGTTGGGGGGAAGCTGGGAGAAAGCGAAGTACCATCAGTAACACGATGGGCACCTCTGTGTGGCCTCCTGAAGGCTGGCCCCCACAGGAGAAGGGTTTATTGCAAGGACAGAAGAAGGCCTAAGGGTGGGTAACGACCAGAGGGGGCAAGATGGAGCATGTTGCATAAGCAGAATTAGGAAGAAGAAAATAAAAGGCAAGGAGGGAGAGGGAAAAAAAAATGAATCACAGAATGGTTAGAGTTGGGATGGACCATAAAGATCATCTAGTTCCAATCCCCTTGCCGTGAGAAGGGACACCTCCCACTAGACCAGGTTGCTCAGAGCCCCATCTGACCTTGCCAAAAAGCAAGAGCAATGAGATACAAAAAGAAGGATGAAAAGGAAGAGGGGATGAGCCTGAAGGAGAAGGTATCTTCAGAGGTAGGCACATCTCAGAATTTAGCATCCTGGGTTTTTTTCTCTGTAGCTGCAGAAACAGCCCCTATGTCACACAGCATCAGCACAGGTCATTTTCCTCGTGCCAAAGCTGAAAGGGACCATCGTGTCCTTTCTGCCCAAAGACTTGTATCTTACCCGGTGACTCCTGTAGGGAAGCAAATTACCTTCTCCATCAGCCGTTTCACATTATTGAGCAAACATTTAAGATAATATGCAAGAGGTAAAACATTCCAAGACCTTCTCACCCCTAATGAGAAGGTCAATGAAAACCTCACTGTTCTAGATGACAAACGTCCTGATACCATGGAAGTGTGGCAATTCTTTGCCTGCCCCACCTAATCTGCTCTTTCTTGACTCTTTTTTATTTCTCACCCTTTAGGAAACCAAGATGGATTACGGCTCGTTCAGCGGAGTCCCCCGATTCTTGACCAGGCCCAAGGCGTTCATGGTGTCTGTAGGGAAAGATGCCACCTTGAGCTGCCAGATCATTGGAAACCCCATCCCGGTTGTGAGCTGGGAAAAGGATAAACTTCCAGTCCAGTCTGGTGGAAGGTTTAAAACCACAGAAGATGGGGATCTCTATCGACTGACAATCTACGATCTGAGCCTGGAGGACAGTGGGCAATACATCTGCCGGGCCAAGAACACCATTGGGGAAGCTTTCGCGGCTGTCAGCATCAAAGTTGGAGAGGAGACCACAGTAACAGAGTCAGCCCCATATTTCATCCAGAAACCGTCCTCCATCAAAGTCACGTTGGGAGAAGATGCCATGTTCAAATGCAAAGTCCAGGGCAGCCCCCCCCTCTCAGTGAACTGGGAGAAGGATGGGAGATACCTGCGGAACCGGGCTGATGCTGGACGCTTCCAGATCGAGTCTGCTGGGGAGTCAAACGCTCTCACCATCCAGTGTACCCAACTGGGAGACACTGGCACCTACACCTGCCGGGCAGAGAACCTCATCGGCTCTGCCAGTGCTTCAGCCGCTCTGGTGGTGGAAAAGAAGGGCTCTTCCAACCCGGGTAGCAGCAGCCACTTTGATACCAGCTGTGGCAAGACGTCATCCTTGTTGTCTCACTTGCAAAAGAGGCGGGAGGAGATCAGGAAGATGGACATCTCCCATGGAGCTCTTGATTCAACATCTCCCCAGTCTTACTCCACGGCAGAAGGGCTGTCCAGCATTGGCTACAACCTCTCCCGGGATTACGAGCGGGCGGCTGGACTTACCACCAAAGGGACCCGCAATGTGACTTTTGGGACACTGACCCGCACGTGCAGCGTGACGGAGGGGAAGCACGCCAAGCTGAGCTGCTACGTGACAGGCGAGCCCAAGCCAGAGATCGTGTGGAAGAAGGACAACGAGGTCATTTTGGAAGGGCGGCGGCATGTCATCTACGAGGACGATCAGGAGAACTTCGTGCTGAAGATCCTCTTCTGCAAGCAGATAGACAACGGGCTGTACACCTGCACGGCCTCCAACCTGGCAGGCCAGACGTACAGCTCTGTGCTTGTCACCGTCAAAGGTGGGTGCTTGTGTTTCTCACCAGGGTGGGCATGTCTGCAAGGGGACAGGCGATGCGCTTCCGAATTGCTGCGGGAGAGTGAACAAAGCTTCTGCCTGTAAAGGAGCGTGGGTTAGAGATGAATAAAGCCCTCTAGCTGCAAATAGGTGGAGTAGATGATGCTGGAGTAGGTAATGTGGAGAGAGAGTCTCCTTACTGTGGGGGGTTCAGGAAGCAGCAATAATTAAGCATCGGTCAGGGATGGATGATGTAGCACTGTCTGGTTGTGGGGCAGCTGGAGTGAACCAGATCTCTAACACTCTTGTTCCTGCTGGTTTTCTAGTAATCTGAGAGATCCATTACCATCCTCTGGATCAGGGGCTGCTGAAGCCCTATGTTGCCCCCCTTTCTATTCATAGAATCATAGAATCATTCAGGTTGGAAGAGACCCTTGAGATCATTGAGTCCAACCATCAGCCCTACTCTACAAATTCCTCCCCTACACCAGATCCCCCAACACCACATCCACCCCCCTCCCTGGGCAGCCCATTCCAGGGTCTGACCACCCTTTCTGTGGAAAATTCTTTCCTAATGTTCAGCCTAAACCTACCCTGTTGTAGCTTGAAGCCATTCCCTCTTGTTCTATCGCTAATCACTGTGAGAGACCAGCATCAACCTCTCTACAATGCCCTTTCAAGTAGTTGTAGAGAGCGATGAGGTCTCCCCTCAGCCTCCTCTTCCTCCAACTAAACACTCCCAGCCACAGGGTTTAGTGAAACGGACACAAACGTGCCATTTTAGCAGAAGCAGAGGAAATTCCTCCCTGCAAGCTGTGTGTCAGGCTGCCTTGGATCCCTTGGGGACCTACTCCAAGCCTAATTACAGTCCATCTCAGTTTTCCTGTGACCCACCAGCAGCCTTGTTCTTGCCAGTCCTCTTCAGCCTTTTCCCAGCTTGTGTTGCTGGAGACCCTATAGTCCTTGTACTCTCCCAGAACCCTACCAGGTCCACAGTACATCTGTTTGCTGTGGCTGGGATGGGGCGGGGGACAGATTTTTCTTCAGAAGGTCCCTCAGTGCTGGTGGAGGTCAGATCAAGTTCTTCAGAAGGGTGACAAAAACGTGACACGCATATTTTCCCAAAGGAAGCTCTCCCATTTGGGAAGGTTACAGCAGGCAGTTTGCAGCCCAGGCAGCACCTGTAAATTAACCCTCGGGTGTAAAAGGCTTTGGCACTTGAGTGGCCAAATAGATGTTCTTCACTGGCAGCAAAATTAATTAGCCATCCAAATGCATAGGAACGGCCTGTGTTTCATACCTGTCTCTAAGGCTCTCAGATTTTTATTTGGTTTTTACTCCCCATCTTTCTTGTCAGTGACTCAGTCCCCGAGTCCATCAGTGACACCTGATCCCTGGAACTCGCTGGCGCTTGTCCCACTCGTTGCCACCCCTTGGAGGTGTTGAGTGGTGTTGGGAAGGGCATTTCTCCTCTCCCATAAAGCTGTGGTTACCTCATGAGCTGGGACTCAGAGCTGGAGACCCAAGTTAGCCCTTGGGTGGGTGTTCACTTTGAGGATGGCTCAAGCTCCATTACTTCCCGGCTGCCCAGAGAGGTTGTGGAGTCTCCTTCTCTGGAGACACTCAAAACCCACCTGGATACGTTCCTGTGTGACCTGCTCTGGGTGTTCCTGCTCTGGCAGGGGGATTGGGCTGGATGAGCTTTCAAGGTCCCTTCCAACCCCTGAGATTCTGTGATTCCCCAAGACCTGCCTAGCAAAGCCACACACCCTCCCCTCTGCCCCTGCTTCTTTGATAATTCCTAATGGAATAACCTGTTCCAAAGGAGACAGAGAAAGCTCGTGGAGCAACAGGTCTGGGAGCAAGCGCCATGGGAAAAAGGTTATTTATCAATGTCCATTGTCAAGAGATTTGCCTGTGAGTCAGAAGGCTTAAGTGGAAATGTTTGGGGTCTGTTTCTTTGTTACACTACACCATGTTGGGTTTTCTGACCAGGCCAAGGCTGCCATGGAAAATCTACGTGCCTTGGTTATAATTAGGCCCTGAATTATGACTCCCCTTTGTGTCACCCCTCAGCTCTCCAAAGACAGCTCAGAAAGCTGTAGCAATGAAGAGAGCTTTAAATTCTGTTGCTTATGCCATCGGTGACGCCAAGCTCATCTGCTGCCATGCTTAGGGTGGTAGGTCATCCTGTCACCCTTAGGAAGCACCAAGTGTTGGTCATTCTGCAGGTAACAGCATATTTATAGAGCCTGGGACTCTGCATCCACAGGACGTGTCGTCTATAGGCACAGGGCACCAGGAACGACCAGCTTGGTGGATTTAGATAGGCTCTGGCATTTTGGTTCACAGAATTTCAACACAAGAATTGAAATGAGAATATTTATGGGTCTTTTAAAGGTAGTAATAATAATAATAGTGATAATAGACTACCTAGCCCAGCATCCTGTCTATAAGGTGGCTTTTGCCAGGGCATAGGACTGGGCACAGGTCAAACCTTTCCTCGAGCTTGCCTGTCAATCTGCATCCTAGACCTGGAGACTCAACACATGAAAGCATTTGCTACTCCTATGCCTTAAAGGTCGTTGAGCTCAAAGAAAAGGGATTATTGAGCTGTTCCTGAAGGAGATGTAGTGAATCAGGAATCGATCTCAAAGGAGAGGCTACAGGGCAGAGTGTCGTTCTCACAATTAAGGAAAACCAAGAGCTTATTACTCTGATGTGGAAATGTGCTGAATCCTGGTGTCCAGGGCAGGGATGAAATCACAACCATGTGCTGAAACACGAGATGTAAAAAGTTAGAAAACACTGCCCAAGAGTAAACCTTTATGCCAGGAGAGGTTTAGGATAAATATAAGGAAAAAAGTTCTTCACTGAAAGAGTTATCAAGCATCGGAACAAGCTGCCCATGGAAGTGGTGGAGTCACCACCACTGGAGGTATTTAAAAGACGTGGTGCTGAAGGACATGCTGAAGGACTTAGTAGTGTTAATAGTTGGATTTGATGATCTTAAGAGTCTTTTCCAACCTAAACAATTCTATGAGGTTTTGACTTTTCCCAAACCAAAGAGCAGAAAGAATGGGGAAGAACATGAATTCCTAAAAGAGATGTCCCGAGGCCATGTGCAAAGTGAGAGAGAGCAGCGTGTGGGTCTCCATCCTTGGGCCTGGGCCAGGCAATGTTCATCTGAGTCCCTGAATACAGTAATCAGATACTGTATGAAAAGGTTAAAGGTTGCAAGGCAAATAGGAGAGAGACTGGAAAAACAGATTGGTGCTGAAACGGCTTTATTCCTCTCTGGCCTGAACTGGTTTTAGATGACCATTATCCATGGTAGTCACATTTGAGGCCTTGAGAAATGTGGAGGTAGAAAGGAAACTTGGAAAGCAGAGTAACTGCTGGAGAGTTGGGTGGGGAGAAATTTAATGAAATTTAACAAGGGCAAGTGTAGAGTCTGGCATCTGGGCAAGAACAACCCCAGGTACCAGTATGGGTTGGGAACTGAGCTGTTGGAGAGCAGTGTAGGGGAAAGGGACCTGGGGGTCCTGGTGGGCAGCAGGATGCCCATGAGCCAGCTCTGTGCCCTGGTGGCCATGAAGGCCAATGGCATCCTGGGGTGTATTAGAAGAGGGGTGGTCAGTAGGTCCAGAGAGGTTCTCCTCTCCCTCTGCTCTGCCCTGATGAGACCCCATCTGGAATAGTGTGTCCAGTTCTGGGCCCCTCAGTTCCAGAAGGACAGGGAACTGCTGGAGAGAGTCCAGGGCAGGGCTACAAAGATGCTGAAGGGAGTGGAGCATCTCCCAGAGGAGGAAAGGCTGAGGGAGCTGGGTCTCTTGAGCTTGGAGAAGAGGAGACTGAGGGGTGACCTCATGAATGTTTATCAATATGGAAAGGGTGAGTGTCAGGAGGATGGAGCCAGGCTCTTCTCAGTGACAGGCAATGACAGGACAAGGGGCAATGGGTACAAGCTGGAACAGAGGAGGTTCCACTGAATTATGAGGAAAAACTTCTTCCCAGCTGAGGGTAATGGAACACTGGAAGGGGCTGCCCAGAGAGGTTGTGGAGTCTCCTTCTCTGGAGACATTGAAACCCCACCTGGACACGTTCCTGTGTGACCTGCTCTGGGTGTTCCTGCTCCGGCAGGGGGATTGGACTGGATGAGCTTTCATGGTCCCTTCCAATCCCTGATATTCCATGTGTGTGTGTTTGTGAGATGGTGGAGATTTGTCCATAACACTTTAGATACCTCCCTTTGGAAGGATTCTCCATATTCCTACTCTTACCAGGACATTTTTGTTAGGCAGAGGGAAAACTTGCCTCTGCACTAATAAATAGGAGGGCCCATGAAAAGGCCAGGAAGAGGCAAGAGGAAACGTAGGCAAATGAGAAGACCAGGTCAAGCAGACAGATATCCCTTGGGAAGGTTAAGGAAACATTGGCTGCTTCACAGGCTGCACCTATTCTTAGCAAAATATGTGTTAGCAGGGCCTGCTTTTAAAAAATAACATCATCTCGTTGCTAGTTTGCTTGGTAGGGACCAAACAAAAAAGCCTATGACGCTCTGGAGAAATATGTTCTCAAGCCAAGCAGCCAAATTTATAGCTGGTGTAAGCTCTTGGAGTTTCCTGCTAACTTCATGAACTGCTTGCTCCCCTGGCCTGCAGTCTGTCAGATTTGGGGGTTTGCTTTGTTATTTCTATCACAATTTTTTTTTCCTGGTAGGCAGGCTTTTGTAGCTCTCTTCTTTTCTCTCTTATTTCTCCTTCTTTAGCAGTATTATTGCCTTCATTGTATGCCTGGATGGGTATTTCTGCTTTGGCTAAAAACAAGTTAATAAAAATAAATGTGCAGCCAAAAAAAAAAAAAAAAAGGGAATAAAAATAATCACACATGAATTTAAATGACCTCTCAGGGCACTGAAAATGAGCCATGACCTGGGAGTCCAGGTGTTAGAAGACAAAAGTAGAATTTCTATTCAAATTCACACTTCTGAGCTCTTGTGGAAGTAACTGTTTCTAGATAATGGTGGATTTGGAGCCATCAGAAAAACACAGTTTAGTACTTTTGTTTGGATTCTAGAGGAAATAGCATCCACTTGAACTGCTCTTCCATGAGCCAACAATGTGCCCTTGTGGCCAAGAAGGCCAATGGTCTCCTGGGGTACGTGAGAAAGAGTGTGGCTGGCAGGTTGATGGAGGTCATCCTCCCCCTCTACTCTACCCTGGTGAGGCCACATCTGGAGCACTGCATCCAGTTCTGGGCTCCTCAGTTTAAAAAATACAAGGAGAGAGTCCAGTGGAGACTGCAAAGATGATTGGGGTGGCAGAGCATCTCCCTGCTGAGGAAAGGCTGAGAGACCTGAGGCTGTTCAGCCTGGAGAAGAGAAGACTGAGAGGGGATCTTGTCAATGCTTATCAATATCTAAAGTGCCAGTGCTTTGTCACCCTCAAGTGAAGGGTGGAGCATAAAGTAAAGAAGTTTTTCCTCATGTTGAGATGGAACATCTGCAGCAGCTCTTCCTGATGTGCCTATGGTGGTCACAGCACAGAATATTCCTGAGTTGTGCTGGGTGCTGTACAAATAGTACGTGTACATTTTCATGTGAGAAATTAAATGGTTGTATAGACGGACTGTGTTGATTAGGCTGTTAACAAGGAAGATGAGCCACCGGCTTTTCGCAGATCTTTCCTTGAGATCTGGGTTGCCTGATGATCAGCTGGAGATGCTGTTGCCTTCTGGCCACCCCTCTGAGCATCCCTGACTCGGGAAGGGGGCTGGGTATGGACCAGACTGATTGTTTGGGATGTCTGCTCATGAGAGCCCTGTGGTCCTTCTGTAGCCCCCTGACCAAAATCAACACCCTCTGTCTGAGCAGGTACTGCCAGATGATCATAGGATGGTTTGGGTTGGAAGGGACCTTAAAGATCATCGAGTTCCAACCCCCTGCCATGGTCACATGTCTCACTAGACCAGGTTTCTCAAAGTCCCATCCAGCCTGGTGTTGAACACTTGAATATTGATGTAAAGTGCATGAAGATATATTCAGGAAGAGGAAGCTGGTGGGTTTTGGATCCTCTCTCATGTGTCCAAAGCAAAACAAAAAGCCGTGGGCTGGATGAATCCCAGGCTTCAGTTCAGTTTATCTGGCGCTGTCTTTCTGAAGCCCCATTCAGGGTGAGATAAGAGACGTGTGTCCATGGCAATAGGACGAAAGCAAAGGTGTTTTCAGAGGATATCTGTGACCCCAAGCTGCCAAAGATAGCCTTGCACCTCCCTTCCCTGGCTGGAAAAGTGGGGCTGTTACTGCAACACGTACAAAAGAGTCAACCAATTCTTCTGTGTTTTTACATTGAAGAGTTTTTCCTTAGAGTAGCTTTTATCAATTTAGATACAGCTTAGTGACTGTAAAGGGAGAGGGGTTAATGATATGGCCAGTTGCTGGGAATACACTTGTGTGCTCCTCAGGTGCATCTCGTATTTCTTGTTGGCCCTTTGGCATGTCCCTGTGTTCAGGATGTCAGCTCTGGACTCACTCAGCAACACCGTGTCCAGCTCCTGGAGACTGGCCTCCTCCTGACTAACGCTTTCTTCATCTCCTCCTCTTGCTTGTTCCCATGGCGTGAGAATTACAGCTGCTTCATTCCTCCTTGACTACGTGGGGTGCTTCCAGAGGTGGGGTTGCAGGGCAGGAGCCCAAGTTGCCTGTTGGTTAAAGGATAATTAATAATTAACGAATTGAGTGTGGGCAGAGCAGGTCTGCGTAACTGTAGCTGAAGGTTTTTCAAAGTAAGACCTTGACTTCCCTTGAATTGAGGTCCATTAAGGCAAAATGGTTTTTTAAGAAAATAACTGTCAACTTAGTGAGCTGGAGTCACCTTTCTGTTCCTAAAGGTATTCCCCATCGGGTTTTAACCTCAGGAAAACAACTAAGGGAGTAGATAACAGTGCTCCCTCCAGCTGTCCTGTCTCTGAGGGTCCGGTATCTCTATCCAGGCTGTGCTCAGCTGGAAATGAATGGGAAGTGTTTGTGTGACGTGGGGTGAAATTGAAAGACCTGAAAAACTCAACATGGGAGTTTCTGGGGCTCGGGTTCAGAAAAGAGCAAATTGGATCAAAGAGAGCGTCGCTCCCATAGCACCTCCTGTCCTAACAGTGGGGCAGAAGGGGACAGGGAGCTGGGGTTGTTCAGCCTGGAGAAGAGGTGGCTGAGGGGCGACCTCATTGCCCTCTACAACCCCCTGAAAGGAGGGTGTAGGGAGATGGGGGTTGGCTTCTTCTCCCAAGCCACAGGGGATAAGACAAGAAGAAATGGCCTCAAGTTGCACTGGGGGAGGTTCAGATTGGATATCTGGAAAAATGTTTACACTGAAAGGGTTGTCAAGCCTTGGAATGGGCTGCCCAGGTTGAGGCACCATCCCTGGAGGTGTTCAAAAGATGGATTGATGTAGTGCTCAGTGACATGCTTTAGTGGAGAGTTGTTGTTGGTTTTTCTATCAGAGTTAGGTTGACAGTTGGACTAGAAGATCTTCAAGGTCCCTTCCAACCTAGACAATTCTACAACAGCCAGTAGACTCAGCTAGACACTGAGCTACCAGACCTGATTTTGCAAAAAGGCAGCTCCTGGACTCCAAACCTTGGATGTGGGGCCTTTGAGGGTCTTAATTTGTTTTTCTCCAGCCTCTAGACCGCAGAGAATCTGAGTGAGATGTGCCACCATGGGCATGGGCTCATGAATCCAAGAGAAGTCCAATCCGGTTTGACTGTTAGACACACACGTGCTAGTAAGCACAGGAAATCACCAGCCAGGGAGCACGTGTGTGCTCAGGGAGAGGGAGAATGGGGTCTCAAAAAAGAAGACAGGGAGTTTTTAATTATTAGAATATTAAGACACACGTGCAGACGTGGTGCCTCACGAGTGCTGGTGCATCAGCACCCTCTAATCCAAGTCTGTGACACGACTGTGGCACCAGTCCCATGGCTGTGACCACAGGGTGTCCTCTTCAGTCCAACTACTCTTTCTCCAGTTCAGTGATGATTTCATAGCGCAGCTGTCACTGGAATTAAAGGTTATTCTCTTTGTAAAATTCTCTTCCCTCACTGCCCTACAGCTGTTTTCCATGTTTGATCTGCACTCCGGGTCCTCTTTAACCTGGAGCTCTGCAGCCCCGTTTCTGGAGGAAAGCAGAGAGTTTGGAGGCAGGCTTTTTCTCTAGTTCTTTCCTTGTCATTGACAAAAGCTGATACAAATACTTTGGTGCTGGTGGGGAAAAAACTCCTCCATCATCAATTACTTCTCTGCTTTCCCCCACGTGGGTCCTCATGGGCACAGCCACCCTTCACCTTTCAGCTGAGTGACCTGAAAGGGCACAGAGCTCACTTCCTCTGCAAAACCCCCCAAACACCAGTTCTTGCACCAGCTGATGAGCTCAGCTGCTCGTGATCACCTAGAATTGCTCTCTCTGTCCTCTCCCTGCCACCAGCTTCTTTGCTATTTACCCACCTGTAGCGTGATCACTTTTAAGGGGCCCTTAAGTTCAGGTGAAGTGGCTGTTGCTCCGTATGGAGCCAGGCTGGGGGCGAAGTGGGGCTGCCCTTCTTCTTGTTGGCATCGCTAAGGGGCAGGGTGCAGAGCAGAGCTGCTCAGGCTGCGGAGGACACGCAGCCCGTGAGAGCACAGTGTATTAACCTGATGCTTCAATGACTTGTTCTTGTTGCTCTGGTGTAGAGCAAACTCCTCCGTGTGGTGTGGTGGGGCAGGGACTGCAGTTCAGACCGATACGGCTTCATTTTCAGAGAAGTCCTTAACAGACTTCTGCTGGGAGCTAAGAGGGTTTGGTTTCTTCTTTTTTTTTTGTGTAAGAGCAGGAGACCTACTGTAGTAGGGCTTGAGTATGGTTTTGGGTGATAGCTCAGGATAAAACAGTACTTTAATAAGGAGTATTATCATTTAATTTTTTTCTATTGACATTTATTTGCACACTTCTTGCCTCAGACCACCATAAACTCTTGTTTCTCCTTTCTGTTTTTATCCTCCTAAGAGCCCTCAATACCCTTCAAGGAAAAACTGAAGGATCTTGAAGTGAGGGAGAAGGAATCTGCCACCTTCCAATGTGAAGTTCCTGTTCCCAGTACAGAGACAGCTTGGTTCAAGGAGGAAACCAAACTCCGGCAAAGCAAGAAGTACAACATCGAAGAAGAGGGCACGTATCGCCGGCTCACTGTCCAGAATGTCACTGCAGATGATGATGCTGTCTATATCTGTGAGATGAAAGAAGGGAGCAGGACCATTGCAGAGCTGTCTGTCCAAGGTAGGAAAGGCTCTTGGTATTTCAGATCGGCCAAGTCTCACCTACAAAGTGTGAGGTTCACACGTGGGGCACCAGACTCGACCTAATGAATGGCATTTACCCCATGCACGTGTGCAGCAAGGACCAGCACACCCTCCTGTAAGAGGAGAGTCACCTGTGGTGGGTCCCTCTGTCCCTGGCTCTCCTGCCAGGCTGTATCTGGGACGCAGGGTCAGAGTGTGTTGCTGCAGAAGATATGTCACCTCATGGGTCCCTACACTTAAAGGGGCTTCCTAAAAGGCAAAACCCTTGAGCTTTAGACTAGTGTTTGTAGCCTTTAACATGATTCCACACACTGGATGGGTCCCCTAGCACTGTCTTGCACAGATGTTGTCTAATGTGTGGTGAATCTTGTCCCAGAGTGGTGCTGAGCACACCGGGAAGCTGGCTTAGCAGCTGTGGTTTGTGGTCTGATGTGTGGTGCAGGCTGTGGGTCAGCACCAGGATCACTTTAGATTGGAAACTTCATCCACGCTCCAGATCTCTGACATCTGGACCTCTGCTCTGGCATTTGGAAAGCTGATGAGAAAGGGGCAAAATGTGGATGGAGATCAAATGTCCAAGTCTCCCAAGTCTGATGGTTTGGACCGATGTGGAAGTTGGTGGTAGATCCTGGTATGGTGCAGGTGTCTCACAACCAGTAGAAACAGGTCCACCAGAGACACAGGCATGTCCACAGAGGGGGACATAGGTTTTGAGCTCCCTGACTTGCTCTATGAACAAGAACTTACTCATGCAATTCCAAGACCTCAAGTTTTGTTTTGGATGATGCTTTTACTGGTATCATCAACATATCTCCTGTTGCATGAATTGGAAACCTGTCCATAGGATCATAGGATGGTTAGAGTTGGAAGAGACCTTGAAGATCATCAAGTTCCAACCCCCCTGCCATGGGCAGGGACACCTCCCACCAGCCCAGGTTGCTCAAAGCCCCATCCAGCCTGGCCTTAAACACCTCCAGGGATGGGGCATCCACAGCTTCTCTGGGCAACCTGTTCCAGGGTCTCACCACCCTCACAGCAAAGAATTTCTTTCTGGTATCTAATCTAAATCTCCCCTCTTCCAATTTAAAGCTGTTACCCCTATAGCTACAGGGCTGCTCTTATCCCAACTCACCCAAAGACTTTACTCCCAGTGAAACCAGAAGTTCTTCACTAAGTTAATTAGTGCAAGATGACTGTGTGACCCACATCCTTGGGCAAATTTTCCCTTTGTATCATTAGTAATGAGTTGAGAGCGCACATGGGGGGAGGCAAAAGGGAAAATTTGAGTCCAGAGATGTGGGAGAGTTTGGATAGACATCTTTTTGTTGCACCTCCTGTTAGCTCTAGACCAGCCAAACGTTGTTAAGTCTGTTTGGCCCCAGCAGGACAGCTGGTATTTGTTTTACTTGTTTGTGCTATGGCACTATGGCATGTTCTGTTAAAAAAGAGAGTGACTGAGCCAGGTGGAGCTCTCAGAGGGGAGAGGAGGCAGAACCTTCCTGGGGGAGTCCTGTGCTTACCCTGGGGAGAGAAGATTCGAGAGAGCAGGGTGGGGTTGGGAGAATGTGAGAGCTTGGCAGGACACAAAGGGCTGCAGGGACGGGGACACTGCTAAGGACAGCAGGAAGCAGACACATGGCCAAGCTTTAGACAGGAGGAGCAGAGAATCGGGGTCTTGAATCCTACTGATGAAACAAGTGTCTGATCTGTTGTTTTCTGAAGGAGTTCAACATTCCTTCCCATTAAACAGCTCTGGATACTTTGCCCGGGTGAGGGCACTTTTACCTCGTGGGGACTGATGGAGGCATCAACAGAGGTGGTTCCTGATGCTTTGTCTAAGCTTTCCCGTGAATAGTCACATCTTGTAACTTTGAGGTTGTTCTAATAAGTCAAAACCATCACAGTCACTTGGAAAAGCCACAAGTAAGAGAAGTTTATTACACGTGAATTTCTGGGTTGACTCTAAAAAGAAATCTGAGGCTTTCAGCGTGTCTTCTATTAGTTCAGGTGACTGGTGTGTTTGCTCTCTTGTTTATGTAACTTACTGGTCACCTGATAGAGGCAAAAGCCTGAGGACAGATGAGAGACCTGTCTGGTTTAAGATTGACCTACTTTGGCAAAGTTTTAATTTGAATTCCAGGCATATGCAGGCAGTGAAAGCCATATCACTGTCACATCTGTTCTTGGCAAGGCCACCTACCTTGTATTTTCCCTAACAGCAGGCTCTGCACGTTAGGTGAGAAACATGAGAGACTGTAGTCGAACAAGATTGCTTTTCTCTCTTTGAAGGCCAAAATGAGTCCTTGGGCTTATCTGTCCTGTATAACTCAGAGCCTAGGAATTAATTTGGGGATGTCTGCATAGTGTCTGCAATGCTTTGACGAGGTGAGAGCTGTTGGCTTGTCCTGTTGGAGCGTGGATGGCCCAGTGCGACTAGAGACTCTAATTTCTACCAGCTGCTGATCATAATTACTTTCTTATTTAAAGGGAACATCATTAAAAAGCTTCCACGGAAGACTGCGGTCTCTGTAAATGACACAGCCATCTTCTGTGTGGAGCTGGACAATGAATGTCAGAACGTCCAATGGCTGAAAAACAAAGAAGAAGTGAAACCCAGTGATCGAATAGCCATCACGTGCTCCGGCAAGCAACATACCATGATCATCCGAGAGTGTAAGATGGAAGATGCTGGTGAGATTGCCTTCCTGGCTGATGAAAGCAGGACTTCTACTCAGTTCACTGTGACCAGTAAGCTTCATTTTTATCTGGCCTTGCTCTTATGTCTTCCTCAGCAAGCACTGTGTTAGCAGTGTTGGTTTAGGTACTGCCGTGGTTCAGTTTGTTGTCCAAAGACAGCAGGAGGTTTGATGTCTGCCACAAAAGGCCGGCAGCCTGAAAGCCAGTGTTCTGAGAGGTTATGGAAAGGTCAAAACAGAGAGAGAGAAAAGAGTAGTCCTGGGGAAAGAACATGATACAAATGTGTGTCTTCTCCATATTATTCTCATTTCATGCTGGAATGAACATAAACTGATAAGTGAGGAAAATTCTAGCAAGGAAAAACCTCTGTGAAGGAACATCTACTCACACTCACATGAAGCATTTTGGGGGCAGTCAAGCATTCACCAAACCTGAAATACATCGTACTTTGATTTTTAGCTGCTTAAGTTGTTTGCACTGAAGTAAACTATATGAGGGGGGAGGAAAAAACAAAAAGCAACCCACCCACCTGCAAGAAAAAGGGGAAATGTAGTTTCCTTCCTTTTGTGGAGACCAACAAGGCCGTATCCTCACTTTGACACGACAAAGTTGGGAAGACCACGTGAACTGATGGCGTCTGTGCTGAAAGAGGGGACCTTCATCTTGATTAGCTTTACCTGGGGAGACTGATACAAGCTGCAGAGAATTCCTTCAGTGGGCACTTCTGATCTGAGCAAGGGTTTCCATTGACAGGGCAGTAGCAGCCGGTGCTGTGTGGCTGAGATTAGGCCCCAAACGAGATTTTGGTGTAATTGCCTCATTTTACGATGCTTTATTTTGATGGCATTGCATCTCCTAGGCAAAAGCTGCTTCGTTAGAGGTGGAGAACTGCACTGGCTCTGCTGCAGTTCCAGTTTGCATGTGAACAGGTCACCAACTCTAGCCACCGCTTGGAAAGAATACTACTTCTTTCCTCCCACCACCACCTCCAAATTGGTAAAAAAAAATCTTCAAATACGGGTGTAAAACTGCTGGGTTATCTAAACTTGGTTAGGGCTTTTTGATGCTATTGAGCTAAAATGAGGAAAAAATGAGGTAAGTAGAAATTTTGACAATTTCTAAGGTATTTGGAAATCTTTAATGTCCAACCAAACACCTATTCGATGGGAATGGCAAAGTTCAGTTTGATTTTTAGACTCGGCTGTTCATGTGCTGAAGCCGGTGTCGGTTCAAGGAACAGCACAAGGTAAGAAGCTGCCTTCCCACAAACAGGTTCTGATGGTAAGGTCAGGAGATCAGATTCCAGCGCTGAGCGTTCAGCTTCACGCTACACTAATGGGACCTTTGGCATCTAGCTCTGAGCAGCAGTAACTCTGCACCCCCAAAACACTTACGTGTCTGTTTAAGCAATGAGGGAAAAGTGTATCGTGCTGAGATTTCCTATTTTTACACTTCGTGCATATCTGATGAGCTGCTTGGAGAATCCCGTGTACTGTGGTTGCATCATTTTCCATTAGCTGGATGAGACTGGTGTTGGTGGTTCCAGTAGCATTTATTGGGCAGGCAGTGTTTATATGCTATTTACTCAGTATCTTGCATTGTTACTATGCCCATTTTACAGATGGGTAAACTGAGGCAGAGAGCAGATCAGTTGTCCCAGAGTCTGTTTTTAGTCTAGGCTCATAGTACAGGCTCCCTCTATAGTCACAAATACTTGAGTATCTGCAATATGTGGTTCAGTTTGAGGGAGGTGGTCCTGCCCCCCTACTCTGCTCTGTTAAGACCCCACATGCACTAGGGAGTCCACTCAGCTCTGGAGCCCTCAACGCCAGAAGGAGGTGGAAATGTTTGAGAGGGTCAAGAGGAGGTCATGAAGGTGATCAGGGGGCTGGAGCCCCTCTGGCTGTGAGGACAGGCTGGGAGAGTTGGGAGTGTTCAGCCTGGAGAAGGGAAGGCTCTGGGGAGACCTTAGAGACCCTTCCAGTCCCTAAAGGGGGCCTGTAAGAAACCTGGGGAGGGACTCTTGATCAGGGAGTATAGCGATGGGATGAGGAGTAATGGTTTTAAACTGAAAGAGGGGAGATTTGGATTAGATCTCAGGAAGAAATTCTTTGCTGTGAGGGTGGTGAGACGCTGGAACAGATTTCCCAGAGAAGCTGTGGCTGCCCCATCCCTGGAGTTGTTCAAGGCCAGGTTGGATGGGGCTTTGAGCAACCTGCTCTGGTGGGAGGTGTCCCCCCCAGGGCAGGGGGTTGGAACTAGAAGATCTTCAAGGTCCCTTCCAACTTAAACCGTTGTGTGATTCTATGATTTCACCCGTTTTGCACAACTTGTTTCAGCTGGGAGGAACTGCTCCTGAGTGTTCTGTTCTACATGGGGCTACAGCTGGGGTCTAGATGACTGATTTAAACCAGACACCTAACTTTCAGACAGCCAAAATTAAATGAAACCAATCCTTTACTGTGCTAGTAGATGTGTAACTAGAGCATATCAGATAATTCCTAGCCTCTTGACCGTATCAGCGGCAGAACACAGAGAAGAACTCTGCTGGGCTTTTAGCCTTCTCTAAAAGTGTCAAGAGGAATGAGAGGGTGAACAGGAATCTTCATTATGCCTGTACCTGCAGGGCTACATTTGTGACCTCAGATATGGTAAAACAGTCACATCTCCTTGATTGTAGGGTCTCACGGTGGGGACATCTCTTTGTCGTTTCCTTTTGAAGTTAATTCCCCAACCCCCCAGCCCAGCTCTGCATAAATTACTAAAGCAGAGGTCCCCAGTGAGAGCTGTCCTTCTTGGGAGACAAAAGTTACAGAAGACCTTCCGAGTGGGGGACAGCATAAAATTCAGAAGCAGGACAGAGGACAGATACCCAAAGGAGGCAGCTGCAGGGAACACCAAGCCTGTGTAACACACAACTGAGATCTCCAAGGCTCTACAACTCATGTGCTGTTTATTCATGTCTATCTCTGAAATGTCCCAGTTGTACAATGTTTAGCTTCTTTTTGTTGAAACCCGCTGAGGATCTGGGCTGAAATGTTTAAGTGTTTAAGCTGGAACAGGTTCTTGAGAAGAAATGGAGGACACTGTAGACTCCTGTCTACGTGGATTTCCATTGCTGCACAGGATGCCACGTAAATACCCACACACTTCCAACACCAGGCACAACTACCCCTGTGTGATGATGTCAGCAGGTGGATGAAGGACAAAGTTCTGCTGCTCGCCCAGGCTATTGAGGCCTTTTGTGTTCTTAGCCTGGATTCACACCAAGGAAGTGGAACAGGAATGCAGCGAGAGGGATTTTGATGGTGAATTTACCCACCTTCTGAGTGAAAACGATAAGCTGAGGGTTAGTCTGCTTCAGGCAGGAGCTGCATAGGAAGCAGCATGGGGCTGCATGTAGCCCTGAAAACTTAAGCCGATGAATTTTTCATTGCAGACTTTTTGTGCAGGCAATTGTTAATGTTGTGTAGGAATCACAGAATGGCAGGGGTTGGAAGGGACCTATGAAGATCACCCACTCCAAACCCTCCCCCACCGTCAAATCGGATTCACCCAGAGCAGGTCACACAGGAACGTGTCCAGGTGGGGTTTGAATGTCTCCAGAGAAGGAGACTCCACAACCTCTCTGGGCAGCCCCTTCCAGTGTTCTGCCACCCTCAAAGTAAAGAAATGTTTCCTCGTGTTGAGGAAATCACATATGTTTAGTTGTGGAGGTACAAAGTGTTGCACATCTTTGTGTAATGTCACCCAAAACCATCTTCTGTCCGTTCTCTTGCTTTTCCATCTCACATCAATGTTTTACGGTGGGTTTTTAAGCTCAACTAAAGTTCAGACCAGTGTAAGCTTTAGGTTTTTTTTCAGTGAGGCACAGTGGCCTTTCCACTATGACATAAACTTCTTGCTCTGCTTTTTTTCCCCCCCCTTTTTTTTTTCCCCTTTGTGCAGCTCCCAAAAAACCTCCCACCCATCCCCCAGCTGACCCTGTGGTGAAAAATAAAACAGAAACCTCAGTGACGCTAGCGTGGTCCCCTCCAAAGATGCACCGCCCCATTCCAATCGATGGCTACGTCGTGGAACGCAAGAAACTGACTGGCTTCACCTGGGTGAGATGCCACGAGTCTCATGTCCCTGTCCCAGAGTTCACCATGAGCAACCTGTTGGAAGAGGCTGACTATCAGTTCCGAGTGTCCGCAGTCAATGCCTATGGACAGAGCCCCTACCTGGAGTTCCCGGGGAGCCTGCACCTTGGTGAGCACAAAACCATCATAAAACAGGGCAGTCTGGGCTAATTTGCCACGTGGGTGGTCTAAAGAGGTCTCTCGTGACTTTGAGGAGGATAGAGCTGTGCAATTGCAAGGCAAAACCTGTTTCCCTTCACCGCTGGTTCTCCCATCTCGTTTCAACCACTGGACCATTACCAAAGCGATGGTGGTTGGGTTTCTGTGGTAGAGCTGTGAGATATCTCACAGCAGGCTGTGGGAGAGGCAGAGCTCTCAGCAGTGGACACCTTAAGGCTGTGAATGCTTCTTCTAGATCTAATATAAAAGGAAAAATTGAGGTGGGCTAATAAAATAATGTTCAATGTCTGTGAGGTATCAAACTTGAACTTAGAGAATATTTATGGGTGATCATGCTGTCATGCAAACTGAATTCCAATCAGTCTCTCTTTAGTCTTAGCATTACTAGATGAAATAAGGGGTTTTTTAACTCTATTTTTAGTGTGCCAATGTGCCCATAGAAACATTGTGTGCAATGGGATTGCTACTTTCTTGGGTTTGTTGCGCTGGACGGTATCTGCACAGACTTTGATCGAACCGTATCTTGTTATTGTGTCATCCTTTTCCCTGCCTGTGCATCCCTAAAAAGTCTAGAAGTGACCAGCAAGCTGGATGGCCTCCTTAACATCCTTCTGAAATCTAAGAATCATCATAGAAACACAAGGTTGGAAAGGACCTACGAGATGATGTAGTCCATCCTTCCTCCTATCACCAATACCACCCAAACCATGTCTTGTAGCACCTCGTCTAGACGCTGATTATTAATAATACTGGTTATTAAATAAGCAGCATGCTTGTTGGGGAGCCAAAGTGTTTCAGGCTTGTTATGCCTTTAAACATCTTAGGGGAAAAAAAATAGCAGTAAAATATGGCTGTTCTTTCCCTATAGATAGAGAACTCACCCTTAATGCCAGAGGCCAGTTACCCACAGCTGTAGAAATCAAATCCTGTTGACAGACTATGTATTGCCTTCAGAGTATGCAAACTGGATTTTATACTCATGTCTTGTTTATCCCAAGAACTTCATTCTTAGGAGGAACTGTCCTCCAGCATGGCAGTTTTCTGTCCTTTGGTCTCAGAGATATATGTTCTTCTTCTCCAGAACCGGTCCTGGCTGTGAAAACCCCCCTGACAACTGTTGAAGCTGTACTTGGAGGGGATGCCCTCTTCACTGTTGACCTCACAACGACATGTTCTGGCACTTGGTACCTTAACGGTAAAATCTTACAAGAAAGTGAGACCTACATCATGAAGAGAACCCAAACTACTCACACCCTAATCATAAAGAACGTCACCAAGAACGAAGATGGAGCAGAAGTGAAATTTGTTGCTAATAATGTTGAGACCAGCACCAAGATGCGAGTCAAAGGTATTTCTTTTCACGACTGGCCTTTCTTCTTCCAGTCAAGGGGCGGTTGGTGTTTTACCTGATGATTAGAACTGGGTCTGGAGGCTTTCTCTGTTGCCTGGACCAGAAGTACCACCTGAAATTGTGCTGTATGAACAAATGTGGGTCTTGGTAATAGGGACCTAATCATGATAGCACAGAGTTCAGAGTGAATCTGTAGACCCAACCACCTGCTTGTTACCTGAACTTAACGTCACCTCATGAATTTCTGTAGTTCACAACCATCGGTCGGTGGATTCTGTCACCAGATGTACCACTGCGTCCCCTTAGAGCAGTGATTTCAGCTCCAGATTTGGCTAGTTATTTTTAATTGTAGTGGTGTCATTCAAAAGTAAAGGAGCAATATTTAATAACAGAGGGTTAGGGGGATTTTTTGGAGGTTTTTGAGTCTGCCACAGGTGTGTGTGACATAAAAGTTAGTATCCTGTAACTCAGTTTACTGTTGAGAGTTGGGTGCTTCAGTTTTCCTCCACAAAATGAGAGTAACGTATGTATCCACCTACATTTCATGGCAAGAGGCAATGAATAGACACTCGTTCTGTTTGACTCTGGGTGAAAATCTCTGCAGAAACATGTTTAGAATATTACAGAATATTATTAATCAGTAGAAAGATGTGCTTTTTGGTTGGGTTTTTGTTTCTTTTTGTTTTTTTCAGGAGAACGAGCCTCCTGAACTGGAAAAAAATTGCTTGGTGTTGACATGAGTGTGAGGGCAGGAACAGGGCCTAATACTGTTTTCAAAGATCTCAGAGTCTACAGCGGGCTCTTAGCAGGGACCTGTTGGCTCGATATGACTTGAAATAACAAAGATTTTGTTCCTGACAGGTGCTGCAGTGAGATTTACCAACAAGAGCAGAGATACAGAAAAGGTCTCCTCTCGGCTGCGGGACGAAGCCAAACTTCAGGCCGAGCTTTCAGACCCGGAGGCTGCTGTGAAGTGGATGAAGGACGGGAAAGAGCTCAAGGCCAGTGAAAAATATGAACTTCAAACTGTGGGGAAGAGACGCATCCTGAAAATCCGCAACACTGCAGCAGAGGATGCTGGAGTTTATGAGTGCACCTGTGACGGGGACAGGATGCTCTATCAGCTTTCAGTGAAAGGTACGTGACTGCCTGAGCTGCTTTGCTCTGATGGCCTGCTCTGGCCCTAAGCCAGTAGAGTCATGGAGGGAGTGATCCAGTTGTGGTAACTCCCCATCAACACCTAGCGTCGGCGGTGCCTGGAGTCCCACTTTAGGAGAATTTAGAAATAAACTCAAAATCTAACACTGTCTCAGTGGAAAGAGTTGGGTTTTCACTCACATTGTTGACTTGTTATTCCATGAGATTGATGATGGGAGGGAAAAAGGTGCTCCTGTGATGAAGAAATTCAGCCATGGGGACACAACATGATGCATGTGGTCCCAGGTCTGCCCTGCTTGCTATGTGATATCGGACAAGTCACTGAGGAGCTAGTTCAGCTCTGATTAAAGTCCTGATAGACTGAGATCATCTTGGCACTGTGAGATTATTTTTTTAAATTATTATCTGTTGGGTTGGTTTGGTTTTTCTGTTTGTTCTCTGTTACTACCCTGCTGAATAAGAACAGACCTTTTCAAGGCACGTAGCATGGCTCAACTTGTTGATATTTCCAAGGTATTTAGGTGGAAGGCTGTATGGAATGAGGGGCAAAATGGCATTTTCTTTTAATGTTTCCTGCTTGTTAGATTTGAGCAACCTGCTCTAGTGGGAGGTGTCCCTGCCCACAGCCAGAGGGGTTGGTACTTGATGATCTTCAAGGTCCCTTCCAACTCCAACCGTTCCGTGATTTGAGCCAGCACTGATTTATAGCGGCCCCATTGTTTGGCTGTTCTTGCTTTCATGGCAGTCCCTTCCCTCCTGATTGCATGTTGCCTGGCTGGGGACACATCCACTCCCACAGCAAGAAGTAGAGTCTTGAACCTTTACCCTGAAACCACCAGTATTGAGCTCCTTGTCCGTGCAAGCTTTTGTGATCTACTTCATAGGAGTGTTCCCTCTGCCTTGGATGGGACCGGGTGTTGGCTGAAAAGCCCCATTATGGCCCCAGATCATTCCCCCTGCGTATTATCTAGGTGTTGGCTGAGGTTCAGAGTATACAACCCGACTCCAGCACGGTCCAGCCTGTTGTCAGACATTGTTTGGGGTGCCCTCTGTAGCGTTTCTGCTTTGAAATGGCAAGTTCACTTTGTAAAGCCATCTGATTTCTGTGTTCCGGCCCGTTAACTCACCCCTCACCTTCTTCCCAGCAATGATCCCAGTGTTTCTGCTCTTGAGTGTGTATGATGTGCTTCTTCATCTTATTCTGCTGGCTTCTCACCCTCCTTGGTCTCTGTAGGTACAACAAAAGCCCCACAGTAATGCGTGCTTGTTTGCATCTGAGAGCTTGCTTGGTTATTCTGAAAAAGCAAACTCAAGAGAGGCACGAAGAAGGCGGAAAAAAATAATTACAAAATGCGACTACGCTTATGGAGGGAGGAATTCACTGTCTGCACTTGGCAGCTGTTCTTCATTTTCATTTTCTTCTCCCACTCTCTCCTTCTTTAGCATAATTTTTCACACTGGCAGCATTTCCCACAGATTTAATTGAATTAGCTGATGGAGGTTTCCAGGCAGTTTTCAGTGTAATGCGACTGTCAAATGAGTAATCAATGCTATGATTTTAAAACGTGTGTTGACAAGCTGTGACTTAAACATCTGCTGTTGGTAGCATGATTCCTGGAGAACCAGCTCTGATCTACCTCATCCTTGTAGGATCAGGCTCGCGAATGCCACTTCAGGATTTTACTTTTCAGCTTCGCCACCTTTTTTACCTGTTCCTCCTGGAAATTGCCCACATCCAGCTGGTGAATCGTTTGATGTGCAGGTCAGATGCCTCTGGCACGTGGGCGCCACCTGGCTGCTGAGAGGCCACCATTGCCAAGCCGTAGCCAGAAGTGTGTCACTCGCTGGGACTCCTGCCCCCAAAAAAACCCCGCTGGAAAATGCACTTGTCCATCCTCCACTGCCATGAGGCTTCATGTGACAGGAGTCCTCTGACATGTGACCCCCTGCATCGAAACGTGACATGCTGGGAAGTCTCCTTCGCTCTGTATTTTTTCACTCCAGTTTTCTGGGGAAGTGAAAAGTGCATGAATGAACCCACCTCCTTCTTCTTCCTCCCAAAACTCTTAACCTGGGAGCTGAGTTGCAGCAATGCTGGTGGAGACGGAGAGGTCTCGGCAGCGGTTGGCCCCTGCAGACTTCATGGGTGTAGGTGGTTGGATAGAGGAGAAGAATTGCTGTGGTGTCCTACTGAAGGGAAAGCACCACCATTATAAGTCGTTAGTGAAACAAGTGGAACCAGAGGAAGTTTTTCCTGGTTTAAATGCTTCTGCTGTGACTTCTTTACCCATAGGTACTGCTTCTAATAAGCAGTCTTAGTAAACCCTAGAAAACCAGACTGGAAGGGACCTGGAGAGGTTCAAACACGAGCCCCTGTCCCTGCCAGAAGCTGGTGATTGGATGGAGTCCCTTGAGGACCAAAACTGGAATGGTCCTTGGTGCACCATCACGCCCTTCCCCTTCCTTTTCCCTGTTTATTTGCTCGTTGGATATTGTTTAGCCTTAGTTTGAGAGAGATTTGGGACTGGGCTTTTCTTTTTTCTTTCTTACCTGTCTTCTGCTTGGTGAGTCAATTCACTCTTCATTTTTAGGTCTCTAGACTCTGCCGCTGAACAAATCAGTGAATATTGGTTCCCTACCAAAGATTTGTCTGTAATTAAAATTTGTCTGTAATTTCTCCACAGGCCTGGAGAAATCCGACGTACTTAAAAGCAAGGGAACTAAATTGTCAGTGTTTGTTTGATGGTTGCACTCCATCCGGAAGGTCCCTCCAACCTAGACAATCCTATGGCTCCAAATGCAAAACCCATCCTTGTGGGCAGGGTTTTTGAGCTAAAGGAGAACCCCTATCATAGAATCATAGAATCATTCGGGTTGGAAGAGACCCTTGGGATCATCGAGTCCAACCATCAGCCCTACTCTACAAATTCCTCCCCTACATTCAGGGATGGGGACTCAACCCCCCTCCCTGGGCAGCCTATTCCAGTGTCTGACCACCTTTTCTGTGGAAAAATTCTTTCCTAATATTCAGCCTATATATGTGGCACCAGGATGCAGTGCTGATAATGACACCTTGTGGGTTATAATAATACACTGAGAGAGTCGTGCTGAGCTGGTACAAACCATGGACTGTAACTGCTTGTTGCAGTGTCAGCAGTGAAACTAATAACTGGGTTTTGCCAGGCATTGTGCCAAAGCTGGCAATTTGCATTGTGCAAGGGTTTTCTTGGAAATTAAGGAAAAAAACAAACTGCATGCATGACCAGGGCTTTGATTTTAGTAGCTCCGACTGCACTGTCCCAACAATGTGACTTGATTGTGTGTGTTGCTTTAAAATGATAGGTGAAGAAGGTGTTTGAAAGTTAATTCCATTATCTAGAGTTAAATGGGACTCTGGTTTTAGGCTCATATTTTTAGCTAAGATACTGGTGGGGTTTTGAATCTTGGCTTTGAGGGAATTGGTGGTAATATGGTGCCAGATTTATTATTTACCTTCTATCCTCCAGTTAATTTCCAGAGAGAAATTTTGTTTCAGTTTTATGTGATATCTGTACAGATTTTTAATTCAATATAATTAAATTTATCCAGATTACATTTTAACCTCTTTTAGAGTTGATTTGTCTGCCAGGTGGTTACAATAACCGTCATTTCTTTCCCTCCTGTTTGCTTGTGTCATATCTTTCCTCACCTCTCTCAGATATTTTCTTAAAATCTTATTTGCCTAGGACTTTCTCTCCTGCTGGTTCAGCCTCCTGTTCTTGGATGTATGATAATCAGTTTTATGGTTTATATAGGCTGGATTTTGGCAGCTTCTACATTAAAATCTAGTAATTAGATCCGTAATTAAACATGCATATTTGGTCTTATGAAAAATTAATAAATCATATAAAAATTTTACATAGTTACTGCTGTCCATATAATTCTTTACCAGCCCTGCTTGTCTAATTTTTGTTTCAGCACTTGCAAACTTCATAAACAAAGAGAAAACTGGAGGCGTCATCAAGGCTGTCTCTGGAAAACAGGTGGAATTTGTTTCGGAGACCTCTGAGGCCAACATCATGGTTAAGTGGTACAAAGACGGCAAAGAAATCACAGCCAGCAAGAAATTCACCGTGGAAGACAAAGGCAAACTGCATAAGCTTGTGGCTTCAGCTGTGACAAAAGAAGATGAAGGGACATACACATGCAAAATCGGAGATGACACTCTTGTTTTTGATTTAAAAGTCTCAGGTAAGTTTGTGGTGCTAGTACATGATCAGAATCTGAGTTAGAAGCTCAAGATTCTGTTCATTTGTATTTGTCTTGCCTTGTAAATTGCCAGATTTTTGGGCCAAGGTTGCACAGCACTCAGTGATTCAGAGACTCTGCCCCTTGGTGGTCCCTTGGGTGGTGCCCCTTTGTGGTCCTTGTGCAAATCCACAACGTGGGCAAATAATATAACGATGCTGCTGTGTGTTCAAGTCAAGTCCTGATTTTGAGAGTTAAGCCTCTCCTGCTGTCCCCAAAGGACGCTGTGGTCACTGAGACATTTTCCTGTGGTACTGTAAGTGAGGCCATTAGTTGGTGGCATGTGCCCCTCAGCACGAAGCACGTGCTAAAGCACATGGCTGTCAGGTCAAGCCCAGAACAGAAATGCTTGTCACCGATGCATTCCCGTCCAGATGGAGCCAGAGTATAAAATGACACAAGAATTTATTTGTGAAATTTGATATCTGTGGGTTTCAACCGATTCAATTTGTGCAGCCTGGTGGGAACCTTCCCTCTAAAAGTGATTTCCTGACTTTTGTCTGGGGCCTAATTTTTAACCCAGTCCTAAGTTACAAATCAAAACTCTGCTGAAAGCTTCTCCTGCTGTGTCTACAAGCAGCAGCGCAATGAAATTTAAGAGAAGTGACAACTGAGTGGTTGTCGCCTGTAACAGTATGTCCATGTTACCATAATAATGTCCACCAGCTAATTAAAATCTCATCAGTGCTGATTAATCTAGCACAGCACTGGTCTTGAGGGGTTGCCACAGGATAAATATATATTTTTAAGCCTGGTGTGGTTTTATCATAGAATCATAGAATGGTCCAGGCTGGAAGGGACCTTTAGGGTCATCTAGTCCAAACCCCNCCTTCCTATCTTGAGGGCTCCAGATCTGCACCCAGTACTGCAGGTGAGGTCTCACCAGAGCAGAGTAAAGTCCAGAATCACCTCTCTGGATCTGCTGGTAACACATCTTTTGATGCAACCCAGAATGTGATTAATTAATTAGTTCCATGGGACTGATATTTTGAACATAGGGCTGCTGGAATGGTCTGAGAAATACTTAAAGAAGCTCCTTATCACATCTAATAAGCTTTTCTGAGACTTTTCAGATCTTTCCAAGGCTGTTTGTGTACTCAGGCATCAATACATATTTCCTAGAAATCAGAAACATGGAGTGGTGATTAAGGAGTCAGCAACTGGAGGGTATCTCAGCTTGATTTAAAAGATCCAGTAGGATGTAGGAGAGATGAATGTGATGGCACTGTAACAGAGAGCAATTATCTGGAGATCAGAGAAGGACTTTGCACCATCTGTTAGAAAGTCGGGCATCAACATTCACGTGTGTGATGAGACAGAGGTGTGAATTCAAGGTCTCATGATGTTGGGGCCAGGTTCTGCTCTTGGCTCTAGTAATAGAAACCACCGTGTCCGTGCTCTGTAAGAGCTTTTGTGCCTGACTTCTGAAAGTGGGGCAGAAAGTGGATAGACATCAGTTAGGTAGATTTTGGTTATGAATCCAGGTAGGCATTATCCACATCTAACTAGAACTTAGGTAATCATAAAATCATAGAACTGGAAGGGACCTCAAAGATCACCAAGTTCCAACGCCCCTGCCCTGGCCAGGGACACCTCCCACCAGACCAGGTTGCTCCAAGCCCCATCCAGCCTGGCCTTGAACCCCTCCAGGGATGGGGCAGCCACAGCTTCTCTGGGCAGCCTGTTCCAGTGCCTCACCACCCTCACAGCAAAGAATATCTTCCTGAGATTTCATCTAAAACTCTCCTCTTTCAATTTAAAACCATTATGTCTTGTCCTATCGCTCCCCTCCCTGATCAAGAATCTCGCCTCATCTGTCCTGTAGCCCCTTTTATGTACTGGAAGGGGCTATAAGGTCCCTCCGGAACCTTCTCTTTTCCAGTCTGCACAATCCAAACTCTCTCAGCCTGTCCTTGTAAGAGAGATGCTCCATCCCTCTAAGCATCTTCGTGGCCTCCCCTGGACTCATTCCAACAGGTCTATGGCTATCCTCTGCTGAGGACTCAAAAACTGGACACAGCACGGCACATGGGGTCTCCTGAGAGAGGCAGAGAGGGGTAGAATCACCTCCCTTGACGTACATACCACAGTGCAGACCTAGGAGAGTGTAAAGGATTCATCAATACTCAACTTCCAAATTGGAGACCATTATGTATTAACTCTCTGGATGATTTAAAACTTGGACCATGAGTTCATCAGCAGAGAGAACATTGCTCTGTCTCCAGAGGGACTTTTCTGACCACAGTTTATTGCCAGAACTCTTAACACATACTTATATTTACACCTCCAGAGGTGAAACTTGATCACCCAAGTGTGATTAGCAATGAAATAATGATCAGTCATTACCATATCTTAACATTGTACTGATAGGCCTGAATCAAGGCATAAACTGCTTTCTCTTTTTCTTTCTAGAAGAAGCTGTCAATTTTGTCAACAAGCCCAAAACAACTCCAGAAATATCAGTCAGTCCTTCTGAAAACCTCGAGCTGGTGTGTGAGGTGTCAGCTGCGAGTGGAACCGTGGTGTGGAAGAAAGATCTAACTGAGGTGAAGCAGGACCAGAGGACCACAGTCATCTCCCAGGGGACACACCGCAAGCTCATCGTCAAGAAGGTGACGCAGCAAGACCAAGGGAGCTATACCTGTGAAACGAAGGATGACAAAATAACATTCCAAGTCAAAGTCAGAGGTGAGAAAATGCTAGAAATGCTAAAGGTAAAAGAATATTCCATTTTGGGTGGTGTCTTACATTTGGAGGATCATCTCGGCACCTCTCTGGAGTGAAATATTTCAGCTTGATATTTGACAGCTTGAAATCTTGAGAAGACAGTTGGCTGAACATCAAGACATATGACTTGGTTTTCAGACAATATCTTACCAAGATTTTATACACACCCTTTTACATCCATGACTAGTTGTAATGGCAAAAAGATGGTGGGCAAAGATGGTAAATTCTGCACCTCTCACAATTAGCAGAAAATCTCCTGCAGAATCACAGGGTGAGGCCGCAGCCTGTGGTTAAGTGCAGGGGTAAGTAAAAGGGAAAAGGGGAGATGTTGGAAGAGCTCTGATTAGATGGAGAATGAATGAATTTGGGTGACCCAAGCAGGCTGGAAAAGAGCAGTGTTTCCTGGACGTGGAGGCACAAGGGCTTCTGTTTCTCTGGAAGCTTGGAGAGAAAAAGAGAAGAGGGAGGGAGGGTTCAGGCAGTGCGTGTTGGTTCTCACACTCCCAGGTTCAAATGGTTCCAGGTTCACAGTTCCATCTTCAAATGGTCAGTTTTTCTGCCTTTATCCCAGAATTCACCTATTCGCCTCCTACCAGCAAAACAGAGCTGAAGGTGCTTTCTTCTCTTAACGGGCCATCAAGAAACTTCTTGTTGGAGCAAGTGTAGTGAAATAGGGGGAATGTGATTAAGCACAGGAGAAGACAATTGCAAAAGGTTATGTGTGACTATTGTGGCCCTCTTACAGAGAAAGAAGATGTGTTTACAAACAAGGAGAAGGTACAGAGGGAGGTGAAGGCTGTACTGACACAAAACGCCACACTGAGCTGCGAGGTGGCCCAGGAGAAGATGGATGTGAAATGGTACAAGGAGGGCAAAGTGATCACCTCGAGCAAGAAGTTCAAGGTGGAGTCAGAGGGGAAATTGCGTCGGCTGGTGGTGGGTCAGGTGGAGAAGAAAGATGCTGGGGAGTACACCTGTGAGGCTGCTGGCCAGAAACTGACCTTCAAGATTGATGTCACAGGTAGGAGAGATGTTCATTCTCATCACAGAAAGGTCCATGAGTTTCCTGTACCACAGAGCAAACTGAGTTGCACTGTGTAGCCTGGATGAAGGAGTGAGGTTGATCAGGACACCAGCTTGCCTGCATCTGCTGTCACACAGACTCATGTAGCTAGATGTCTTCATCTGTGAGATAAATCCCACTCAGCAGTCCTTGTTGTTTTCTGATTTCAGAGTAAAGAGAAAATAGACAAGGTTAGATATGCTGTTTTGATTTATATGTGAAAAGGCAGGGACAGCTCCTGAGCATGTGGGAAAATAGGTCTGGAAGAAGTAGAAAAAGAGGTCTTCTCGAGAAGTACCTAGAATGGGTAAGGTTTCCACATAGGTCCCCAGTGGCAGATGAGATTGGGAGGGTTTTGTGCATTCCATTATGGAAGAAAAAGTGAAATTTCTCATGAAGATGGGAAGAAGCTGAACTCCTGAGGTACTGGATCATTTTGCTCAGAAATGATAGAGTGGGTGATGTGTTGTCCTTAGGGTGCAGAGAGGGCCGTGTCCTGTCTGAGTGTACCTTAGCTGTGAGTGGGACCATTGCAAAATGACAGAGCTGTGGGAAGGTCTCATGAGCAGGATTTTGCCTTTAGTTGTGAACCTTTTGGACAGCTTGAATGTATCGGTGATTTTAAAATGGCTTCTCCCACCCTACAGAAGCAGAGGATGCATTTCTCAACAAGGACAAACTACAGAAAGAGGTGAAAGCTGCACCATCAGAAAATGCCACACTGAGCTGCGAGGTGGCCCAGGAGAAGATGGATGTGAAATGGTACAAGGAGGGCAAAGTGATCACCTCGAGCAAGAAGTTCAAGGTGGAGTCAGAGGGGAAATTGCGTCGGCTGGTGGTGGGTCAGGTGGAGAAGAAAGATGCTGGGGAGTACACCTGTGAGGCTGCTGGCCAGAAACTGACCTTCAAGATTGTTGTCACAGGTGGGAGACTTATTTTGGCTCATTATTCATTCCCTTTTTTTTCGTGTCTGGGTGTCTTTTCTGTTTTTCTCTCCAAATATTAGAAATGCTGTTAGACCAACATCAGAAAGCACTTCAAGCTACCATTTCAGGGAGGTTGTGTAGGACAGGGTATATCTACTGGCTACCTGTAGGTATCCTCATGTCAGCTCCTGAACTCCTTGGCCTCCTTTAGGCTCGGACAGTGAATCAGGAGTTTTCTTTAGCAGACACGTTGTTAAAGAACCTCTTCCAGTTTGATCACCAGTTCTGCTATTCCTCCTCTTGTTATCACTCGTCATTCACAAAAGTCTCTGTTTTCTTCCCTCTTCATGTCATCTTTTCTCTACCTGTCCTCTCCTAAACCAGTGAATTGCTTCAATTATTCCAGAGTATGGCTGTGCAAACACGTATGTGAACGCAGCCTCATAACTCCACGCACCCTGAAACCTTTGAATGATGAGCAGAAGCACAGATATGTGCTACTTGAATTATGATTTGTATTTAACAACCTTTCATCCAGCTCTTCCCCTACCACCTCTATGGTTGGCCGCTGTCATTGGATACCCCACTGTGATTTGGAAAGCTATGAGAAGTGGTGCAAATACTTGTCTACCAAGCAATATTGAAACATTAGTATTTATACAAGCCCTACTTTATTGTGGCTGGATGTAGAGGGTTTGGGAGGTAATGGTAGCACATTGGCCTAAAAATATGAGCTCAGCTGCACTGTGTGTAGCTGTGACCTGCTGAATGCAAAGGTGGTGACTGTTCATTGCGAGTCCTACATCTATAAGGATCAGCCATGCATCCAGCAATGTTTGTATTTTCATTTTTCTCCCTAGAAACGTGACTGAGAGTCTGAGGATTTAATCCTGAGCTTGGTGGGTTTTTTTCCGCTCTGAGTACACTAGAGCTTTCTTTGGTCTTAGTATATTTTGCAAGTGGTCCAGTAAATTTTATCTCAGGCTCTGGGCAGCCATGGATACATTGACTGCACTCTGAGTGATCATTTCTGAACTGGATGATAAGAAAGGGTTTTGTTTGGTGGTGTTCATATTCCTAACACTTCACTGTCTTTGCAGCCAAATGCCTCTCTGTTACCGTTAACGCTCGCCTCGTGTCCTGAGCCGATCAGAACAGGGAATCTCTTTTCTCCTCTGCTTTCTTATGACACCAAACACACTGGGACCATAATGCTGGCAGAGGTCTGGCATTTTATCAGCTGTGTAGGAGACCAACTGCCTTGGGAGCCTATGGATTCTCCTGCCCCCAGCCGTGCTGGAGAGCTGAAGTCCTTGCAGGGCATAGCTTGTGTGCTGTCCCCTTGTAAAGGCTGCAGTCTTTGTTGCTCCCTTACTCCCTAACTCTCTCCATCTTCTATGTGCAACTGCTGCTGGAGCATAAAACTTTGCTGCTCCCTATAGGGTGTATTTTAAGCCACCAACTCCTACGTGTCCCCACTCCTCCTAGGGTACGCCGGGTGCGACTTGGGGCACTTTGGCTCTGTCATGAATTGTGTAGCTCCTGCTTTCCGCTCGGTGAGGTGCCAGTTTCAGTGAAGGATGGATCACAGCAAAGCCAGATTTGACAGGCGTCTTTCAGAGAAAAGACAACATGGGCATTGATAGACTGTGGCACAGGTTGGTTCATGCTCAGCTGCTGAAGTCAGTTCATACACACCCGCAGAGATGTGGTCACAAAACACAGCTATTTGGTGCTTTTACACTTGGAATTTCTCTAGCTGAGGGCTATTCTTAGCCGTCTGCCTCAGAAACCAAAGGATTTCAGTTCTCCCTCAAACCCGGATGACTTCAGGGCTGCACAGGGTAATGTGACACCTTTCCCCCCCTCTGTCGTAAGCGGAGAGCGCTTGCCTAGCTACCGTTGCTGTATTCCTCATGTGTACGACTGTAACATGACATGCAAGTCCAGCACTCACTGGAAAATGATCTACTGTGAAAGTCAGGAGGGATTATGAGTACTCGGCGCTGTTGCTCTTTCACTGCAGCAATCCTCATCTTACTAGTTCATCCCAAAGTGTGGGGGCTTTCTGAGTCTTAATTTATCCTGTTACCATTGCGCTCGGAAAGCTTTTCAGGGTTCCTGTACTCCATGGCTCTGCTGGTGGCACAAAACCCTTCCCTATTTAAGGACAGCTTGAAGGTTAGATGCTCAGTGTTGAGTATTGTGATGCAGCTGTGGCTTTTTGACTTAACATTAACAGAACTGGGTGCTGCCCATTTTGGGACTGAGCTGGGTGTGCAGCCAACAGAGCTGATTCTGCAATCTCTTTATTTCAAGATTCATGGTGTACAGTCAAAGCTTTATTTGCGGTGGACCAAAGCCCCCGGTCCCAAAAATGGTTTTCCTCAGTTTCAACAAAACTAGCCATCTGCAGCTGAGGTTGGAAATGTCATCTGGATGCTTGTTTAGCTTTAAAATAAGTTTCTAAGGACATGGAACTGTTGGAAGAGGTCCAGTGGAGGGCCATGAAGATGACCAGAGGGATGGAGCACCTCTCCTATGAAGACCAGCTGAGGGAGCTGGGCTTGTTCAGCCTGGAGAAGAGAAGGCTCCAGGGAGACCTTATAACAGCCTTCTAGTATCTGAAGGGAGCTACAGGAGAGCTGGAGAGGGACTCTTTGTCAGGAAGTGGAGTGACAGAACAAGGGGTAACAGCTTTAAATTGGAAGAGGGGAGATTTAGATTAGATACCAGAAAGAAATTCTTTGCTGTGAAGGTGGTGAGACCCTGGAACAAGTTGCCCAGAGAAGTTTCGGCTGCCCCATTCCTGGAAGTGTTTAAGGCCAGGCTGGATGGGGCTTTGAGCAACCTGGTCTGGTGGGAGGTGTCCCTGCCCATGGCAGGAGGGTTGGAACTGGATGATCTTTGTGGTCCCTTCCAACTCTAACCATTTTATGACACGTTACTGGCCAAGGTAAATCACTTCATGAGCTGATCAAGAGGTTTGGTCACACTTCCCATTACTATAAAAATGTTTAATATTATATGGCAAGAACGCAGAGGACAAGCACCTGGAATATTCCTGCCCTGTGAACCTGAAATTCTAAATACAGCACCCATTTACACAAACTGCTTTGTAGCTGGTTTGTGTAGTGCACCCTTCATATTCATGATCCGAGCTGTAGACGGCAGTTGAAAAGTCTGCATTTTCACAACGGGTTTTGAAGGTGAGCCATGGCCTGTGTTTGAGCTCTTTTAGATACCAAATTGCTGCTTAATCTGTGAATCTGCTGACGTGTGCCTCGTTTGGGGTTTTGCATCACCCAGCGTAGGCCGTGTACTCTGCCTCGTTAATGACAATGACACCTCCTTACACCCCTTCTACTCTCAATATGATCAGAGGGGCTCAAACTTAGAGTGTGTAAGCTGGGTTCCTGCTTTGGCTTGCTCCCTGCAGGACCTCTCTCTTTCCACGGGCTGTGTGATATTGATGGGAAGCTCATGGATTGCATGTAGTGCTGGGGTCAGCAGTGAAGGAACTTGACCTGAACTTACCCCTACTCCTTGGCCTCCCGGGAAGCTGCTGACACTCAGAATACAGACGTGACAGAGTTGGTATGCAGAGGAGAAAGTCATCAAGGAAAAGGGTGTCATTAGGAGGCTACAGAGAGTGACTGGGGGGAGGAAGGCAGTAGCGCGCCTTATGGAAGTGCAGTGTGTCCTTGTGGCCAAGAAGGCCAACGGTNCCCTTTCTTTTGAGGGTGCCAGAGGGCTGGAAGAGGCTGCCCAGAGAGGGTTTGGAGTCTCCTTCTCTGGAGATATTCAAAACCCTGTGTTACCTGCTCTGGGTGACCCTGCTTTGGCAGTGGGGTTGGTCTAGGTGATCTTCAGAGGTCCCTTCCAACCCCTGCCATTCTGTGATTGCGTGAAGGGGTTCACCTCCACTGCCAGGGAGAAGCGAGAGCCTCCCAGGTCACCTTAATCAGGTAACCCCGATGCCTGAAGCTGGGTGGAGGAATTGTCTTCTGTACTTGTGCTGCAACTGAAGGGCAATGGTGATGCCATAGCCTTGCTAGTCCAGTGTTAAACTTTGGAGGTTGTGCTTTTGTAACAAGGAAATTGTGGACTTGAATGCTCAAGTAGGTGCCTGGGACCCAAACAGGCAAAGGCAGCCTGTGCTAAAGGCTGGGATGTTCTTGCTCGTGATGTCAATTCCTGTAGACGTACCAGAAATATTTTATGGTTCTCATGCAGTTATTTCTTAAGGTAAATCAGTGGGGAAAAAAGTAAGACCCCATTTATTTAGGGTCTATCTGTCCTCCCACATCTCAAATGTAGGTTAATATAAACGCCAACAGTGTCCACACCAGTTGTTGGTAAAAGGAGATCCAGGTAAAACAGTCATTGAAGTTATCAGTAAAAGGTGCAATTTATCAGTCAGTCCTACTTAGCAAAGTGATTGTTTAATCTTTTCAAGGTAGATAACTAACTGTTAATTACACGATACATCCTTTTGCTGCCAAACCAGTTTGCTGAGGAGGAAGTTCTAAGGGGTTCTGTAGAAGAAAGAGACATTGAAGACTTCATTTTTGTTGCTTGTGTTAGGAGAAGATTCCTTATGGCCAATTTTCTGAAAAATTAGACCTTTCCGAGGAAAGAAAAGTGTATTTCAAATTTTATAGGTCAGTTGTATGTATAAGGCAGACTAAGTATTCTTTTCCACATTAAGAACTGTTTCTTTGTCATTTCTTTGGGACTGAGTTACAAGATATTTTCTGAGCAACACTCAGTCTTAATCTAAAACACCAAGATGTTGGCAAATTCCTGTAAAAAGTTGAGATGGCAACTCAGAATCTGTTTAGTTCCAAAGGTGAGGTGTAAAACTATCATAAAGGCAGAAAGGGAGAAATTTATCTTTGTCTTCATTACAAGAAATTTGAGGTGCTGGGGCTGTTCATGAAGACTAGTCAGAGAGGTGTGATAATTATATGGACTGAGTTTTGAGGGTGCAATGTTCTGTGTGACAGAAAGACCTGCAAAACATTGTTACTTACAAATGATCCCACAGAGCACTTACACAGAACACAGGCAACATCTTGTCAAAAGCTGTTTATATCTTATGAATTCTTTTCCCTAATGTTTCCCTATTTCAGAGGTAGAAGACGCATTTCTCAACAAGGAGAAGGTGCAGAAGGAGGTGAAAGCTGCACCATCAGAAAATGCCACACTGAGCTGCGAGGTGGCCCAGGAGAAGATGGATGTGAAATGGTACAAGGAGGGCAAAGTGATCACCTCGAGCAAGAAGTTCAAGGTGGAGTCAGAGGGGAAATTGCGTCGGCTGGTGGTGGGTCAGGTGGAGAAGAAAGATGCTGGGGAGTACACCTGTGAGGCTGCTGGCCAGAAACTGACCTTCAAGGTTGTCGTCAAAGGTAGGAAGTATGTTTGTTGTCATCACAGAAAGGTCCATGAGCTCCCCTTACTATAGAGCAAAACGAATCATTGTCCGAGCTCCAGGATCTGTGAAGCCTGGATGATCATTGATTAGTGACGTTGATCAGGACACCAGCTTGCATGCATCCATTGTCACGTAGATGCCTTTAGCTAAATGTCTTCATCTGTGAGCTGAATGGTGGTCCTTGTTGTCTAATTTCACAGTAAAGAACAATTAATTCAGTTTATTAATGTTGTTGTGATTTATAGGGGTAAAGGTATGGTCAGATCCTGGGTGTGGGGGAAAATAGTTCTGGAATCATGCTCAAGAAGTAGAATGGGCAAGGCTTACACTGCAGTCCCAGTGGTGGATGAGAGTGGATTCTTATATGTGTGTTACATTAAGGAAAAAAAGTGAAATTTCTCGTGGCTCAGTGGGGACTGAGACAACCTTGACTCCTGGGACATTGATTCATTTTGCTCAGAAATGATAGAGTGGGTGATGTGTTGTCCTTAGGGTGCAGAGAGGGCCATGTCCTGTCTGAGTGTACCTTAGCTGTGAGTGGGACCATTGCAAAATGACAGAGCTGTGGGAAGGTCTCATGAGCAGGATTTTGCCTGTAGTTGTGAACCTTTTGGACAGCTTGAATGTATCGGTGATTTTAAAATGGCTTCTCCCACCCTACAGAAGCAGAGGATGCATTTCTCAACAAGGACAAACTACAGAAAGAGGTGAAAGCTGCACCATCAGAAAATGCCACACTGAGCTGCGAGGTGGCCCAGGAGAAGATGGATGTGAAATGGTACAAGGAGGGCAAAGTGATCACCTCGAGCAAGAAGTTCAAGGTGGAGTCAGAGGGGAAATTGCGTCGGCTGGTGGTGGGTCAGGTGGAGAAGAAAGATGCTGGGGAGTACAGCTGTGAGGCTGCTGGCCAGAAACTGACCTTCAAGATTGTTGTCACAGGTGAGAAAAGATTCTTTCTCCCAACCTTCCTATCTCTGGAATAACTAGAAAAATTGTTATTATTAGATCTTCCCTTTAAAACATTATAAAACCCTGAAAACATGGAGCTGCTTCCTTGCAAAGCTTTGGAATCTACCCATCATTGCAGGAAGAGGGCTATGGTAAGGAAAGCACAGCCTGCGCATCTCCATCCTCACATGGTGGTGCAGCCAGAACAACTATGCAATGCAGCTGCTCCTCGGTGAATTTCAGAGCAGGGTCCTGGTGAAGAGTGGTAGGGTGTTTGCCCAAGGTCTGCACTAGAAACCCAAACCAAAACCCAGGGCTTCATCTCAAAACAGTTGGAATGTTCTACCAATGGATTTAGATGTGTGTTGTTAAGTCAGAACCTTGGTTTCCTCTGTTTTCTGAAAGGGGATTGAGAAACATCATACCTTGGAGACACTCTGAAATTCTGTCTCTTTTCAGAACCAGAAGATGTGTTTACCAACAAGGAGAAGGTGCAGAGGGAGGTGAAAGCTGCACCATCAGAAAATGCCATGCTGAGCTGCGAGGTGGCCCAGGAGAAGACAGATGTGAAATGGTACAAGGAGGGCAAAGTGATCACCTCGAGCAAGAAGTTCAAGGTGGAGTCAGAGGGGAAATTGCGTCGGCTGGTGGTGGGTCAGGTGGAGAAGAAAGATGCTGGGGAGTACACCTGTGAGGCTGCTGGCCAGAAACTGACCTTCAAGATTGATGTCACAGGTGAGGAAAGATTCTTTCTCCCAGCCTTCTTATTTCTAAACCATTTATACTAATGATTATTATTTCATAGGAATTTTTCCTCTTATGCTGCAGATATTTAGAGAGCATCCTTGAGGTGGCCTGGCTTTGATAGGGAAATGGGACAAAGCGTTACAAATACAGTTCTCTTTGTATTTTCTATGTGAAACTTGATCAAATCCTTAAGACAGGTAGCTCCTTCCTTGAAAAACTTTACAGTTACCTATCACTGCAGGAGCAGGGCTGTGGAAAGGAAAGTACTTATTGCACGTGTCCATCCCCGCATGTTGGTACAACCAGAACAATTCTACCTCACAGCTGATTCTCAGTGAATTTCAGAGATGGCTCATTGTGGAGAGCTGTTTGGTGTCTGCTTGATGTCTACACTCTTTTTCTTTCTCTTAGGCTGCAATGAGCTCCTCTGGGGGGTTGGATATGAGAGTAAGTCTTGATGTATGTTAAGGTCTCTAAGGCATCAGGTAAATGGCAAGCAGGGAAAGAGGGTGTCATGGAGACTCATTTCAGATGTATCGCTCCCTTGGGGCAGAGGAGTAGAATGGCTTCAGCTCTCCAACTCACTCCCTGCCTCCTGTTGCTCTTGCAAGTGGTCTGACTAACGTGTCTGCTGGAGAAAAAGGAGGTTTCACCATTTGGATGTAGGAATGTGAGACAGGCTGGGCTTTTCTCACGGTTTCATGGGAAGTAGTAGCAGAGCCCTGAACATGCAAGTCCTGGTCTTAGCACCCTTTGCACTGAAGACAGTTACCTAGTGCCAAAAGGACAGTAGCTGGAGCAGACACAGGTACTGGGAACAAAAGAAATCAATGAAATGGGGCTGTGACACAGTAAGGGACAGTTCATCCCAGTAAGAATTCATTAGTTTGCACTCAGCCTCAAGTGAAAATCTGAGACAAGTCACTCCTTGACTGGCACCTGCCATACGAATGGTCCAGATGATCTCCTGGCATGCTGCCCTACGTACACTGCCCTTAGTGTGATTTGTGGCACAGCAACAAAAAGCTTGTTTAACAAGAAAACAAAACAAGCATCAAAAACCTCACCGCAAAACAGGTTGCGTGTTCTTCTGATACATATAGATGTGTATTGTCAAGTCAGAAGCTTGGCTTCTAGAGGTACCTGAACACCATGAGATAAGAAGATCCTGCCACATCATACCTTGGAGATGCTCTGAAATTCTCTTTCTTTTCAGAGCCAGAAGTTGTGTTTACCAACAAGGAGAAGGTGCAGAGGGAGGTGAAAGCTGCACCATCAGAAAACACCACACTGAGCTGCGAGGTGGCCCAGGAGAAGATGGATGTGAAATGGTACAAGGAGGGCAAAGTGATCACCTCGAGCAAGAAGTTCAAGGTGGAGTCAGAGGGGAAATTGCGTCGGCTGGTGGTGGGTCAGGTGGAGAAGAAAGATGCTGGGGAGTACAGCTGTGAGGCTGCTGGCCAGAAACTGACCTTCAAGATTGATGTCATGGGTGAGTGAATTTGCTGCATCTCTGATTTACCTACTGAAAAAATTGAAGGAGAGAGAAGTTTTGCTGTAGGTCTGAAGTAAAAGGCATTTGTGATCTTTTGGTGAAATGCTGGACTAGATGTTCCTTGAGAACGTTGGCATGTTTTTTGCATGGTGGCTTGCATCCACAGCATTGATGTCAAGGACCTTTGTGGTCCTCTCTATTCCTAGGCATTCACTTCCCTCCTTTCCGCATCGCGGTTCGGTCTCACAGAAGGGTAGATATTGCCCAGTGAAGGCGATCAGTTTTGGCAACCTAAATGTTTTCCAAATGTCTGCACAGAAACCTGTAAGACCTATCTCATTGTAATCCCTCATCAATATTTTCTTCCTTTTCTGCGTTCAGAGCCCAAACCTGCATTTATAAACCAGGAAAAGGTCCAGAAGGAGGTGAATGCTGTCCTGACAGAAAGTGCCACCCTCAGTTGTGAGGTAGCACAGGACACGACCCAAGTGAAATGGTACAAGGATGGAAGACTCCTCGTTTCCTCTAGAAAATTCCAAATAGAATCCGTGGGCAAAACGCGGCGTTTGGTTATAGAGCAGCTGGAGAAGAAAGATGCTGGAGAATACATCTGTGAGGCTGCAGGCCAGAAGCTGACCTTCAAGTTGGAACCCACTGGTAAGTACTCATTTTTGAGGATTTAACGAGCAACCTGTGTGGCTTAGAGGAAAACTGGGTATTTCCTACCCAGCAGCCATGGTGCAGCCACCATTTCACCTGCAGAAATATTGGTGAACCACATCACGTGTTCATTTGGCCTTTTTAATCTGTCAGTGTAGAGCTGGGAAATCCAGCTGAAGACTTTTTTCACCCAACCTGTTTCAGTGGTGGGGAGCTGCAAGTAGAGGTGGGAAGATTTGAAGAGCAGCAGTGTCTCCTTCTCTGGAGATATTCAAAACTCATCTGGACGCGTTTCTGTGTGACCTGATGTAGGTGTTCCTGCTCTGGCAGGGGGATTGGACTAGATGATCTGTCAAGGTCCTTTCCAATCCCTGATATTCTGTGATTCTGTGAGTGGAGCTGTGGAGAAAGGTGACTCGGAAGAGCTGATCTGCTGCTGCGTGTGCCCCAGAACTGCCCAGAGTTGAGGCAAAGTGCTCTGCAAGACAGAGAAGAGGCCAAGAGAAAGCTAGTAGAGCAAACAGAAAATAAAAAGGCCATATATTCAGGTTTAGGACGTTAACATTTCTTCTTAATTTCATCTAAAATCCTAAAAATGGGAGAGGAAAAAAATTATACAGGTCATTTTACTTCTAAGAAACTTGGTTGGGTTTTAGGGTTTTTTTTTTGTGGGCAGCAGCAAATATGCATTTGCATTTTCTTTCCTTGGCATCTCTTCTAAGCAGCAGCTCTGGGTTACCTGAGAGATCACGTTCATTCTTCCTGCTCAGCAAAAGATTCTACAAATATTCAGCGTTATTCCTTGGGTCATTGCAGATTCTGGATGAGCTGGTGTTGTGAGTCATGAAGAGAGAGCAGTGGAAAATTGCTGTGTTAGGGCCTTGATTATTAGCAGTTTTCCTATTTTAATTTCTTTCCTAGAACCAGAGGCTAAATTTGAAAAGAAAGTTGTCCAGAAAGAGCCCCTCATTGTTCAAGAACATGAAAGCATCACACTGACTACTTCAGTAACGCCTGAAACTGCTGCTGTGAAGTGGTTCAAGGATGGGATGGAAATCAAAGCGAGCAAGAAATATGAGATCAAGAGTGAGGAGGCATCCAGGACCCTGACGGTGAAGCTGGCTGAGAGTGCAGACACTGCTGTGTACACTTGTCAGACGAAGAGCGACAAGCAAGAATTCAAAGTACAGGTGAAAGGTGAGCAGAGAGAGGCAAGCAGGTTGTTTCCCAGCCTGACAGCTATGTTTCCCTCGTGGTAGGATGGAGGTAAAGTCTAAAGTCTAAAATAGGCTTCAAGCTCAAGGCTTGTATTGCTGCTGCAGCTGCTTTGGCTGCCCCACCATGGGCCAGCACAGTTCTCCTGTTTCCAAATACCCAATTTTTCTCCTTTGCTGGACACTCAAGGGAGCAAGGAGACCTATGATGGGTGCTGTAGATCTCCTCGATTTCATCATGCTGTTTCTGTCTCCTCCTAACCCAGTAGCTTGGGCATGGGCAGAACCTCAGCTCTTCCCCAGTCTGCTCATCAGCATGACAAAGCTGATGAGGATGTAGAGGAATGTTGTATTAGGAGAACCTTTGTGAGTTATTCCTGTGGGGAAACAGGACCTGACTGGTATCCTCCTCTGTTCCTGGGGTGGTGCACCTGGGATGTTGTTCCCTAGTCAAAGCTAAGGCTGTCAATTGACAAGAAGGATGTCGTACAGCTAGTCCCCAGGTGGAGATGATGGGGTGATGTCCCAGAGCAGAGGCCTGCTCTTTTCCCTTCAGACACCCACACTAGAGGTGTCTGCACTTGAGGTGCACCCACTGAGCTCCCTTTGGAGTCACTACAGAAGAGTGGTTGCCAATAGGTCATGATAAATCTGACCTATTGAAGTGTCTCCTTTAGGATGAAAGAAATTACACCCTGGATTGCTCTGACTCCATTGGCTGTGTCTTCACTGACAGAAGAGATAACGGTAGCTTCTGCATCCGTACAGATTTTCATACTTAATCAGAAAAATCAGGCTCTGATATAAAAATACTGCATGGTCTCATCACATAGAAGATTAGAAAGGAAGGCAGGCAATAACCAATCATGTTTTAAGACATAGTTCTTGCTTTACAGAATGACAGTGATATTAAAATACCACCTCAGAGGATTTTCCCTAAATTCCCACCTTTCTGGTTTGTTTCTCTTTACCCTGATCCTCAAACAAATTCTGGGATTGATTCCCCCCCCCTTAATTATTATTTTTAAAGTTATCCAGAACCAGTTTTTTAGAACAAGTTTGTTGTCTTTCCCTTTTGTATAATTTTTCCTTCTTCTGCCTCTCAGAAATCCCAGTGAAGTTTGCCAAAAAACTTGAAGCTGTTAATGCCGAGATTGGAGGCAGCGTCTCTTTGACCTGCCACTTGAGCCACGCCAAAGGGAAGGTGGTGTGGCGCAGGAATGGGGTTGAGATCAAGCCCAGCAAACGTTTCCAGATTCACGAGGAAGGGGTCAAACGAACCCTGACAATAACAGGGATCCGGGCTGAGGATGAGGGAGAGTACTCCTGCGAGTCCAGAGATGACAAAAGCAGTGTCACCATCACCCCCAAAGGTATGTCTCTAATGGTGACCACGTAGAGGGATCCTTGGGTTTTGTCCTCAGCCATAACAACCCTGCGAAGCTGAGTTTGTTCATGTGTTTGTGGTGTCTCCTGTGTTGAGGAAAAGAAATACAAAACTCCTTCACCCCTCTAAATGTCACTGGCACCTCTGTTTGTGAAGAACATCGTAATTCTGAGGCCTGTTGAGCTCAGGTCTCATAATATCTCATACTGCATTTGAGGCTGGAATGAAGCATGCCAAATCTAAGACAGGAATTTTCCTCCTCCTTTGTTTGCTTTGCTCTTCTGGCATCTTCACCTACATAGTTTACTTTAATGGATCATCACGTTTCCCATTTTTATGTGATCACTTATTGTAAGTAATAAAAATTGATGCTTCTGATAAAATCATTAAATCTTCTTTTCAGCTCTTTGAGAGTGCTCCATGCCATGTCTCAAAAACATTCTCCTAAATGTTTTATTCCTATCCATCAGCTCCCAGAGTGGTGAAATTCACTACGAGCCTCAACAGCGTGGTCTCTGAGGAAGGAAAAGAGGCCGTGTTCAAGTGCGTCGTCTCTCCCAGTGATGCCGTGGTCACTTGGCTCAGGAATGGTGTCAAGATTGAAGCCAGCAAGAAGTATGTGATCTCACAGAAGGACACCAACCACAGCCTCACCATCACTGATCTGACGCTGGAAGACGCAGCTGAAATCTCTGCCAATGCTGAGGGTGTAGAAAGCACAGCCAACCTCAGAGTCAGAGGTAAGAAGCAACAAAGGCCCTTGGACAGGCTGCCCCTGATGCTATGACCTGTGTTGTTTTATGTGGCTGTGCTTTGATTCCTAGAAGTAGGGAAATCCTGCTTTTGCATCATTAAATATGGGGGCCCACAGTGCACTGGGACTTCGAGATATATAACCCACCATTTAAATTCTCTCTGAAAGACTGTTTTCTGGATCCTCTGTGTGCTTACTAATATTTTTCTCCTTTGGCAGAAGCCTCAATCTCATTCAAGAAGAAACTGGAGCCCAGAACAGTTGAAGAGAGGGACACAGTGACCTTGGAGGTAGAGCTGACCAAGCCTGCAGAGGTGAAGTGGATGAGGAACAGCATTGTATTGAAGCCCAGTGAAAAGATAGAGATCAAAGCTGAGGGAACAAAGCATACCTTGGTGGTTAAGGAGATCTCCTTTGCAGACAGGGGGTTCTACTGCTGTGAGAGTCCTGATGACAAGACCCAAGCCAAGATCAATGTGGAAAGTAAGTTGAATGATCTCCGGTTCTGTAAACACCCTGGACAGGGTTTGAAGGTAGATTCTTGTCTTTGCCATTATAATAGTGGGCACTTCCACCTCCACCTGCCCTGGGGACATGGGAACCCAACCACGGGCTTGGCCACCATCAAACAACTGGGAAGAGATGGAAACAAGAGCAGTGAACAGAAAACAGTTGGCTGATTGCTGTTGCTTCCATCTCATCCTACCAGCTTTTAGTCACCCTGTTGACCATTAACCTTCTCAGCTGATTCTTCTCCTTCCTCTAAAATGTCTCATTCTGGTACACTCTGTCTTTTTCCTTTATATGGCTACGTGTTGCCCCAATTCTTCTCTGCAAACCACCTCTTTCAGAACGTCTCTTTGTATTCAATCAGGGTTAAAAAACTCAGTAAAAGCAGATCTTTTGTCTGAGGGTGCTGCCCTTTCAAATAAGCTAATGGTGTCTCAACCCTAGCCCTGTACTTCTGTCCTTTATTCCTACATCCTCTTGTCATGATTGTTACAAGATAGATGAAGACAGGATTTAAGCACTTAACAATCTAATTTTGTCTGTAAAACCCTCTGCCACCCATTGATGCTGTGTGGGTCATAAATAATAGGCAAGAAAGGACTTGATCACAGACTTCAAGTACGTAAAAGGCTGTTATAAAGTGGAAGGGAACGATCTGTTCTCCACATGGAGGTAACGACAGGAAATAATAGACTTCAGTTGCAATGAGAAAGATTATACAGTGAAAAAGCTTTTTAATTGCTGGATGACTGAATAGGTTGTGTGGAGAGGTTTTTGGAGTCTCCATCATGAGTTTAAAAGGTTGGTGAAATATCTGTCCGGGATAACGTAAAGAGCTGAGTGTGTCCTAGAGCGGTGGCGAAAAACCTAGATGGTTTTTCTAGGTCTTTCCAGCCTTATAATGGTGTGGTCTTCTGATGGTTGATGTCAGACTGCTTCATACACAGCAGAGCTCATCAAATCACTTCCATTCACTGCTAAGACACCTTCATCTTCAAAATCTTCCTGGCTGACAGTTGTCAGAAACCCACTTCTTTAGCATCCTGATATGGGGAGTAATCACTTTTATTGGCGATTGCTCATCTCTTTTTTTCCAAACTGAATAGCTCTGGAGAAAAACAGACATTGCCAGTGAGTGGCAGCTGGTAGATTAGGCTTGGATTCATTCAGCCTAAATCTAGCCCATCACTTCCAGCCTCTTTTGTAGCCAACAGAGAGAACAAGGCCTCCAGGGAGTGTTTTAAACCTTAGATGTTCTGAATTACGTTCTGGAGTGTTTCTGAGTGGTCAATGAACCATGGGAGACTACGAGCCTGATTTACAACTAGATTTGGGTTTACTTTCTCAGTTAAATGGGATTAACTGGGTCCACAGAAGATAAATCAATATAGCACTTCCATGGTCACAGTGTTTTGGAAGAATGCAGTGCAATGCGGGGCGGTTTGCAGCTCCATCCTCTTCCACGTTGCTCCCCCCAAGGCCTCTTTTTTCAGGCTCTGGATGATACTCATTTTGCTTCCAGCAAGATATTTCAGCAGCTGGTTGGAGATTTAGCAACATCTATTTTTAGGCACCGACAGTTGCTATAGACAAGCGGTAAAGCCAAAAAATGATGGAATGGTGTTTATATAGGAAGTAATTGGGTAGCCCTGAGAGCTGCCAGCTGTGGTTTTGTGCAAGGTGAGTCATGGCAAGCAAAAATGTCTCTGGTTCATGAGTTTCCTGTCCTAACGGAGAGGGAGGGGTTTGGTTTGTGCTTTCCAGGCGCCCAGTTGCATTCTCATCGCTTGCGCTTCGTGTCACTGTAAAACCCAGTTCCTCCATTGAAGAGCTTGAGATGGTTTTGCGCAGTGACGGAGACTCGAGGTGGTTTCAGAGGGGAGAGGGCTGGTGATAAAAAAAGGGAATCAGCTCATTGGAGTTGGGAATTGTTTTTGCATATGATCATCCAAGCCTTAGTTATGAGATGCAACAGGAAAGGGGACATCTACAAGAATCTCACTAGGCTATATGTATTCTGCATCTCGGCCTTCCAGCTGAGAAGGTGCCGAGCTCTTGCACTATTTTACAGCAAAAGCAAGACCTTAAATACAGAAGTCTAAAATTATGCTCCTTTTTTTTTTTGGGGGGGGGGCATCTGAGCAAATGGCCTCTTGTTAGTGGAATGTGCCATCAGGAGACGTTTGGGCCTCAGGGAAGCCACAGTGTCCTCAGCACAGGAGCTGGGTCTGGATGGTGACCACAGAACAAAGCCCACAGCCTGGTCGTGTTTGTGTTCAGATCCCGTCTGAGTGTGGATTATCCCTGCTAAACAGGCACTAGAGAGTTCAAAATATTCCTCCCAGGGGACCCAGAGAGAGTTGAAGGGGTTTTTGAATAATTCATGGCTTTGTAGAGGAGGGTTTTTTGGTTGTTGTTTTTAATTGACAACTCAATTAATTTTTTCATAAGGCTGAGACAAGTTTAAACATTAAATCCTTTTTACTGGCTGATAAGGCACTGGTGTCTTGATGTGGAAATAAGTAATATCCACCCAAAACGTGGAGGCAGTTCCCCAGGCTGTGAGGTGTCAGCACATTTCACACCATATCGTGGTTCTTTTTTTTCTTCCCCACCCCCTTCCCCCTTTTTACTGAAAGCTTTCTCCTTTCCTTGCTAATTCCCTCTCATCCTTGTTTTATCCTGGTTGAAAAGCTGAACAATATTGTTTATCCCTTTATGCTCCATTAGTCTCTGGCAATAATCTTCTTTCTCTTGAATCGTGCCTGCAAAATAAGTATTTTCAGCAACATCTCTCCTGCTGCACAGGGCAGGGATCCTGGTCTCAATGGAAAGAACAGCAGCATCACCTTCTTCTACAGTGTTGCTTCCTGATGGTGACTGGTGACCACCCACCACAGGAATGCCCCTGGTCCTGTATGTGTGTGTGTACAACTTCAAAGCTTATTTCTGGTGTAGACATGAGTGGTAGATGTTGCTAGAAAACTAGAAAATGGGCCAATTCTCCCTTTTTCTCCTGCATTGTCTGGCTGACTTATTTGTCCCAGCGGACAGCAGCCATTTTAAGAGCAGCCATGCTGGCAGCATGATCATGAACAGGTTTTATTTCCTGCAAGGATGGATGTTTAATTGGCAGATACGGATTAATTGGCAGGTACCTGCATGGGCAATAAGGAAACACTCTATTTTGGAAGTCCTCGGGTTATTTCACAGCTGTGGGTGTGAGATCTCCAACTTGTCCTTGTTGTTTTTCCAGTGAGGCAGATCAAGCTGGTGAAAGGTCTTCAGCCCCTCGAAGTCTCTGAGAAAGGGACCGTCACCTTTGAGGTGGAGGTGTCTCATGAGGAAGTGGAAGGGACCTGGCAGAAGGATGGTGTTCGGCTGAAGCCTGCACCGAATATCACGATTGGTGTCCTGGGGAAGAAGCATTCACTGACTCTTTCTTCGGTGACTCTTGAAGATGCAGGACTCATCTCCTTCAAAGCAGAGGGCATTCATTCGTCAGGAAGGCTCACAGTGACAGGTACACCAACCCAAAAGTCTCAGGCCCTGGTTGGTGTGGGACATGTTTGTCTTCTCTTGACCCAGAGGGCAACAAGCTTTCATTGTAACCGCGAGGGATGTTAAGCAATGGACCATCATCAGTAAGGTGTCCTTCTAATGTCAACAGGATTATTGTATCATTGTCTATAGCAAAGTACATGATAATGTCCTCAAAACAATAACATTTTGTTGTCACAAGTTTGACTAAACATGGAAGGTAGGCTCTGCCTATTTGAGATGCTGGACTGTGTCCAGAGAAGGGCACCGTTGCTGGTGAGGGGTCTGGAGAACAAGTCATATGAGGAGTGACTAAGGGAGCTGGGGGTGTTCAACCTGGAGAAAATGAGGCTGAGGGGAGACCCTCTCACTCTTTACAACTCCTCGAAAGGAGGGTGTAGAGAGGTGGGGGTTGGTCTCTTCTCCCAAGTAACAAGTGATAGGGCAAGAGGAAAAGACCTCAACTTGTGCCAGGGAAGGTTTAGGGTGGATATTGGGGAAAAAATTCTTCACTCAAGGGATTATCAGACATTGGAACAGGCTGCCCAGGGAGGCAGTGGAGTCACCATTCCTGGAGATATTTAAAAGCCAAGCAGATGTGGTCCTGAGGGACACGGTTTAGTGGTGGTTTTGTCAGTGTTAGGTTGATGGTTGGCCTTGACGATCATAAAAGTCACTTCCAACCTAGATGATTCTATGATTATTGCTTGTGCTGCATGGTCCTGGGGACCTAAATCCCCACTAACTGAAATTTCTCTCTTTTTTTGTTTTGTTTTGTTTTTTGTTTTTCCCAGAATTGCCTGTAAAAATCAGCAAACCTTTGGTAGACATCAGTGTAACTCAGAAGGACAAGGCCACGTTCGAGTGTGAGCTGTCTAGGCCCAACGTGGATGTTAAATGGTTCAAGGTACAGCACTTAACAGATAGTGTTATCTTAATTTCTGACATCTCTGGAGGGGAATGAGAGTCTTTAATTTCACTTCCAGGGGGTGTGAGTCTGAGCCTTTACTTTATAGCTCCCTTTTGCTTATGTTCTTCTATTTGCCCACTTCGGGGATCAGCTCAGGCATTTCATGAACCTCTCTTGGGGCTCAGCTGACACCTCCCCTAAATGAGGATAACTGCATTTTGTCAAGGTAATGTCTGGAGGGGTTTTACTGTCAACTGTGTACAGTGTCTTAAGCTTTCAACTAGGTATCTAAAGTCAACCAAAAGTTATGTGTGTTCTTCAGCCATTCCTTCTTCTTGAAAATGTTCCGCTCTGCTTGAGTTTCAGCAGATGTCCCAGTAAGCACAGTTCCATTAAGTCCAACGAGGCGGGTAACTTAGGCTTAGATCTGACTGTTTGTTTTGCTCACTGAAGATGTGAACGGGTTGAAGGTGATCTGGTTCGGCCTTTTCCCTTCCAGGACGGGAAGGAGCTCCGGCAAAGTAAAATAGTGGGGATTATTTCCCAGGGAAACAAAAGAAGCCTCGTTATTCACAAGTGTGAATATGAAGACCAGGGAACCTATACGTGTGAAACAGCTGAAGACAAGACATCAGCTACCCTAAAGGTTCATGGTATGTTTGACTGCAATAGGAAATTACATCTGCTGCCATATTTTGTCCTCCACAGCAAGAAATGCTTCATGGATGCTTTATGTATTTCTCAGTTACTTGCTTTGGGTAAATTTTTCTTCCTAGTGAGAAAGTGCTGGCAGAGCTGTCCTCTGCTTGCTCTATCCTTAGAGTCTTTTTGGAAGAGGTGCTAACTTGGCTTTCCATTTATCCTAAGTAATTTCTGATCTCTGGGATTTCGATGTTGTTTCCAGATTTGTAAGTCAGCAAATAGCAGACAGCCTGGCACAAAGCAGGGATTCACAGACTGGTGCTGACTGGTTTGTTTTGCTTCTGCCACTGTCATGGGGGGACTTGCCTGAATAGGGACTGCACAAGTCCTGGGTATGATCTCAAGAAATGCCCTACTTTTTATGTTGTAAATGCTAAGGAAAGTGCTTTCTGACTGCATCTCTCCTGCATGCTCAAGGCACTTTTCCCCTTCTGTGTATTGAGCTGTGCAACTGGTCAAGCGACAGATGTATTTTGTCACCAGGCTCTGAAGCATCAGAGAAGAGCTAGTGCTGAAGGCCAGGTACTGAATGCTCTGCTGTGCCCTGGCAGATGCAGATGTTATTTCCCAGAGGAACATCTGAAAAGACAGATCAGCTGGCTCTTCTTGCTTACTAGATGCTGTCCTCATGTGGCCACTTGGGTTCAGCAGTATCTTCATGAGCATCTCTCCTGTTCCTTTGCTGTGTTGAACTTCCCTTTTCCTCCTTGGCTTTGTGACTGGGATGGGGTTCTGTTTGAACGCTGGCTGGTTTGCATCTGAGCTCTGCTCCTGAGGCCAATCCAAGGTGTATCAAGACCTTCCCTTGCAAAAGGAAAAGGCTGGAGCAGCACAGAAATACAAGTCAGTTCTGACAGAAGTTAGGGCAAAGCTGTGGAGTCAGAGGATTATATTGAGTTCAGAGAACTCTGCAAAAAGTTATCTCCAGGGTAAAGCATGTAGCTGATACAGCCTGGACACACCAGAGGAGAGCATGCAGAGAAGCATGTGAATGAGACAGGTTTACAGTGACACAAGAGATTATAGGCTTGTGTTTAGTTTTCCTTGGCAGATTTTCTTTCATGAATATGTTTAACTTCTTTTAAAACCTGTATGAAGTTCTGGTGTCCATAAAATGCTCTTGCAGTGAGTTCTGCTGTGGATGGTAGTTCTGTCTGCAGGTTCAAGCATAAAATGTACTCGGTGTTCACCTAGAATAAAACACAATCCCATTTTTTTCCATGCAAGTACGCAGAAGGTAAACACACTAGGCTCAGTTATGGCGAAACCCCACATCACTCTTTGTCTCTCTGATTTCACAGCCCGAGATATCAAGATTGTTAAACCCCTGGAAGATGTGGAAGTCAATGAATATGAGAGTGCATCTTTCCTCTGTGAGATTTCACACGATGACGTCCAAACTCAATGGTACAAAAACGACAACAAGCTGAAGGCGGCTGACAATATTAGAATGCGTCAAGACGGTAGGATGTAAAAGAGGGATCTTGTTCTCGAATAGGGGTGGGTGGGAAGGGTTGGGTTGCTGCTAGGGAAGACTTGGCAGAAGGTTCTGACCTCCAAAAATCAAGTTAAGAAGGTTCAGCAGAGAGTTTTGTTTTGGGGCTACAGCTAGACCAGGACAGTGACATGGTGGGAACCTTAATATGGCAAATTTGGTGTCATCCCACCACCCCGTGCTCCCAGCAGTGGTTAGGAATTTGTATCATCTGACAGTGGGTGGGATGCTTCCGTTTCAAGCCCTTTCCAGATGGGGGGGGGATGGACACACGACCACATTCCATCAGTCCTTGAAGGATCTGAGGTTAGCTTATCCTTTGATATAGGGACATAGACGTAGGGGGAAAAGTCAGCCTTGCCAACGTGAGAGCAAGTGAGAGGTGATGCACTGAAACCAGATGAACGATGCTCAACCTGGCAGTGCGCCTTGGAGAGGGTCAGGGTCTCGTCTGATTGTGTCTCTGTTCTCAGGAAAGACCTACTCACTGACTTACACACGTGTCCAAGTCGAAGATGCGGCAGAGATCAAATTTGTGGCAGAAAAGGCAGAATCTCGTGCCCACCTAACTGTAAAAGGTAATTACACTTTTCATGCCAATGCTGCTTAAGCTCTCTCGTGTCGCAAACCAACCAACTTCCCTCACGTTTAGTGGGAAGAAGGTTAAACACCACCTTGAGTTTTCAGGGAAAGAAAACTCCTGCCTACCTTACTGCATGTGAAATATCAGCCTGGGAACTCACTTTTGCAGTTTATTTTCTCAGGAGGTTTTGTACCTTAAGGTATTAAAAGTCATGTTTGAAATCCCAGAGACAAAAAGCTTGACTTTCTCCTGCATTTTCTCTTCCTGGTGTACGTTCAAAAAGAACGCAGCGTATATTAGTTGTTGTGTGTTTACCTTAAACGGTGTTATAGAGATGGAGAGATGAAGACATTTGAATTAACACACTGGTGAGGATCTCGGGAAATCTGAGATCAATCCCTGGCTCTGCCGTAGCCCTGCTGTGTACCCTTGAGGAAATGACCTATTATCTCTGCAGTTCAGCCACTCAAGTGCTAAAATAAGGATAAAAAGCTTTTCTTTCGTTAGCCCTTCACTTGCTGTGTGCTGGTTGAGCATTCACAGAATCACAGAATCTTAGTGGTTGGAAGGGACCTTTGAGATCATCGAGTCCAACCACATTAAAAAACAAAAAAACAAAAACACAACAAAGACCCCACACACAAAAACAAACAAACAAA
>VXBJ01006748.1:175941-203155 GCA_013400055.1 Nycticryphes semicollaris
GCCCCAAGCCTGTAGCGCTGCCCGGGGTTGTTGTGACCAAAATGCAGGACCCGGCACTTGGCCTTATTAAACCTCATCAGCATGGTGGGGATTCCTGTTGCCATCACAAATATCTGAACATAAAAGAAGTATCAATAATGAGTTCTTAATTGGCACTTTTCATAGAAACTGTACTTATTATTCTATCTTTTTTTCTCACTCCTCTTAGAACTGCCTGTGAAAATCGTGAAGCCTTTGCGAGATAAGATTGCTCTTGAAAAACATCGGGGGTTCCTGGAGTGCCAGGTGTCTCGTGCCAATGCCAAAGTTCGTTGGTATAAAAAGGACGTTGAAATCCATCCCAGTGACAAATACGAAATTGTGAGCGACGGTGTCTATCGGAAACTCATCATCAATGATGCAGATTACGAGGACGAGGACACATACACTTGTGATGCCTTTGATGACAAAAGCAGTGCTAATTTCTTTGTTGAAGGTAGTAAACCATTTTTGCTCCCTCTAGGATGCACTGGAAGGAGGGTTGGCTGATTTTAGAAAGCCCCTGACATTTGCTTTGAAAACACAATATCATTTTAAAAGTATTTTAATTGTGTGTTGATTTCTTCTTGATGTCACTTGATATTGCTTTCTTTTAGGATTATAAATGCAGGAACATCCTGTAAAATGAATATATGGTATATTCTCCTAAGGAAAGTGATGAAATTCCTGTTCCAGAGACGCTGATCAGATGTGCTGAAGAAAGTTTACTGTTGCTGTAGCTAATCAGTGGCTTTCTGTTGTCAACATACGCATTTCAATGAACTTTCTTTTCCATTTTAATAGTGCCAAGCGTTTGATATCACAATAAGAAGGTGGCTTTAGAAATAGGACTGGGAAATAGGAGATCTGGATTCTCTTGAGGCTGTTTCACAGTCTCACTGTCTGACCTGGAACCAGCAATATATGTTTTTGGTTTGGTGTTTGGTTTTGGTTTTGTTTTGTTTGTTTGTTTTTAAAAAAAACAACAATGTTTGAAGGTGTTTTGAGCAAGTATTCAAATGCAGAAAAGATGGCATGAGTGTTCAGGTTGATGACCTTCAAGGTCCCTTCTAACCCAAACCATTCCATGATTCTTTCATGAATCCTAAATCCCCCTTTTCTCATTCCATCCTTTATCCAGAGCAATCCATTAATATTGTAAAGGAGTTGTGTGACGAGGATGTGACTGAGCCCGAAGAAGCCAACTTTGAGTGTGAGATATCCATTCCATCCGTGAAACCACCCAAATGGTCCCTAAGGGGAGCAGTCCTCCAGGCTGGCAGAAACATCATCATGCAGCAAGACGGCACCATCCACCGGCTGACGATCCTGAAAACCAGTGCTGATATGACAGGCACCGTTCAGTTCTCCATTGGCAAATCAAAATCCACGGCAAACCTGCTTGTCAGAGGTAACATGATATGGCCTGGGTTTGAATTAGATCACGAGAGGTCCTCGCAGTCCCTGGAAAGTAATTTTTCCTACATACTGCCCAATGTGCGGGCTTCTGCTGGTTGGGGTCTTGGAACTGTAGGTCTAGCTGGAAGATCTGCGTAATTCCCGATTCCAAGTTGTTGGGCACGGTGCTGGATGCACTAAATGAGACAGCAATGTCTCAGGAAGGGTTCTGATTAAATGAGTTTGGAGTGCCTGATATGCAAATCTATCAAGCTAAGACAATTTATGTGTTTCCCCCACCCCCACCCCCTTGACTTTATCAAAGAGGAGGAAACATGGAATTTCCCAGGAGAGTTTATTTTGTCCTATTTCTGAACTAGACAAGTTTGATAGCTCATTTACTTAATCCACTTTGTCATTGATTTGATCTGAGACAAAGCTTCAGGGCTTTTTATCTTCTGCTGTCTCCACTATAAATATCTCCAATCACATCCTGAACTCCTTGTTTTGTCCTTAATTCAGTTTTACTTGCATAAAGTCCTCAGAGAGTGATTCAGTAAACACTAAACCAAAACTGGACCATGCATCATTGTTAGTTAATATATACAGAATTATCTTATAGAAAGCAGCAAGGTGTTTTAGCTTCGAAGCAAATCAACTCTGTAACAGGAACCTTTAACATCATCTGAATTCACAAAACAGTTGTGAACAACTGCTAATTAACGATGTACATTAAAATAATCGGCCTGAAATACAGATTAGAAGCTTTCCTCTTCTTCATGTGTTATGACAAGGCAAGAATTAATGGCTTTAAATTAAAAGAGGGTAGGTTCAGACTAGCTATAATGAAGAAATTTTTTATGATGAGGGTGGTGAAACACTGACCCACTTGCCCAGAGAGGTGGGAGATGCCCCATCCCTGGAAACATTCAAGGTCAGGTTGGATAGGACTCTGAGCAACCTGATCTAATTGATGATGTTCCATGGCAGGGGAACATGGACTAGACAACCTTTAAAGGTCCCTTCCAGCCCAAGCCATTCTATGATTCTTTCCCAATCCTGCTTTACAGATTACCACATACAGATCACCAGGAAGATGGAGGACAAGACAGCTCTGGAGCGCCATTCTGTCATCCTGTCTTGTGACTTCAGGCCTTCTCCAAAGATTGTGAAGTGGTTCAAGGGCCACACGCCTATTGAGCCCTCCGAGAAGTACAAAATCAAGCGGGAGCAATATTCAGCAGAGCTCAAGATTTTGAAGGTGAAGCCTGAAGATGCTGGTGTGTACAAGTGCAGGGCTGGAAATGCGGAGACCGAAGCCACGTTGACCGTTGAAGGTATGAGGGTTTTGCAGCAGGGAGACTTGCCTGTTGCATAGATATAGGAGAAATTTTTTTTATGCTGAGAGTGGTGAGAGGCTGGAATAGGTTGTCCAGAGAGGTGGGAGATGCCCCATCCCTGGAAACATTCCAGGTCAGGCTGGATGGGGCTCTGAGCAACCCGATCCCCTTGAAGATGTCCCTGCTCATTGCAAGGAGCTGGACTAGAAGACCCTTAAAGACCCCCTTCCAACCCAACCCATTCTGTGATATCTTTATGGATAAGTACTTCATCCTGGGTTTCTCTTCTTGAGTAGATGGAGATTCCCACAGTTCCTTCTGCTACTTTAAAGTAGATGCAATACCTTAAGTGAACTGTGCTGATGTTCCATGCTACTGAAATCCAGCACTTGCCATGAAGCAGGTAATGCATGCAGAAGGGCACCATCTGGGTAAGGCAGAAATTCATGGGGCTATCTCAGGGCACATTATATTCCGTTTCATCGGAGGAATTAGAACTCTGGTACTTCTTGCTAAAAAAAAAAGTCCTTTATGTTAAACTGCTTTACGCTCCTCTTGGTTGTGGTTTTCATTTCCGGGCCACTGTGTCAGCTTTTATATCTGCTCTATGGTTGTTATTCATCATGTTGTTCTGCCTCATCCTGGTACGGGGCTATTTTTAGCCAACACTTCACCTCTGGTGAAACTGTAAGCAAAGATGATCTTTGTGTCACTTTCAGCAAGACTTGGATGGGAGCCACTGAATCATTTCCAGAAGTCCAGGGAGCTGCTCTTGGTAACAGTTTGGCCTTGCAGAGGTTCATCCAAATGACAAAATGATTTAATACTCCCAAAACCCTCCTCTGAGTTACCCAGTCCTTGGGAAACAGCATTTCAAGCATGGAGCAACTGCAAAGAGAAACCTCTGGCTAAGGGCTGGGAAAGAAAAGAATTCAGTTCCTGTTGCTCACTAAACCTGAGCAAATTGCTCAGTCTCTTCATACTTGCTATTTTGTGGCCAAACCCACTGTCTTAAACTCACCCTCTGTGTTTTCCTGGCAGTGAATCAGGGGTAATATAGCTCTGAAGTGCAAGTGTATGGGTAGTGACAAGCACACACAGGGATTGGAGCTCTGTGGGGTACCTAGACATCACTGTAATGTCGTTACCATTTTAAGAATAATTACTTATTTTTAAGATAAAAAGGAAAGGAAAAAAAAAAACCAAACCAAAACCAAGCAACCAGTTTTATGTGTAAAGAGAATTGAAGACTCTCGACAATGTAACCTTTTTAATGGATTTTGTTGTTGTTGGACTAAAAGCAGAACCAAGTAGGTGTAGTGACCCATGGTGCACAAGAGACCAGACTAAACCATCTACTAAACTTTGAATACTTGGAATTCTGTTTGTGGTAGCAGTATTGATTTATGGTAACAGTGGTGACGTGCACCTTGGTTTCCTACAGCCCGCAACGTAGAAGTACTCAAACACCTGCAGGACGTGGAAATTGAAGAAGAGAGCTCCGCTGTCTTCTCCTGTGAGCTGTCCCACGACGACGAGGATGTGGAATGGTTCCTCAACGGCACCCTCCTCTACACCAACAACTTCAATGACATCAGAAATGTTGGCAATTGCTACACGCTGACGATGAAGCAGGTCAAGCCTGAGGATGCTGGCACAGTGACGATGAAGTCGGACAAGGTGTCAGAGAGCGTGCACCTGAAGGTGATAGGTGGGTCATGATCACACCCTCCTGAATCTAAATAAGAAATGCAAAGGAGCTATTATTTACCATATCCGTGCAGCAATCCTGCTCATAAGCTCTGGGGCCAATTAATGAATGTGCAAAGACGTTCTTCCAGTGTGATTTATCTACTGTAGCTGATGACTTCTCTAAGGAAGACGGTTTTGGTGTCCTGGCAAATAGGACACCAAATATAGCTATTTTGCATCCTTTTTCTTGTCATCAGGCTGAGTCTCCAGAGCAATTTCCTTTATTTGTAGGTCTCTGCAATGATATATACTCTATATACTGTTGTTCATAAAGATATTTGTCTGCAAGAAGCTGAGCTTCAGCATAACTCCAAGGGTAGGGCCAACCTTTAGTACATCAGCTCTGGAGTTGAACTGATTCAGCAAAGAGAAGGCAGTTTGCTGCTGTCCTTAATGTGCCTTGTAGTCTGGTCACACATCTGAGTTGTTGTGGTTTCACACGTTCTTGTGCATCAACTTTTGCATGAATAATTTTAGGCATGTTAGAAACACGAGGTAAAACTCTCACCAAAATTTCAAAATCACATTTTCTTTAGCAGCACACCCACAGATGAATGCTCAGGTAAATCATAGTGATATGTTATCCTAAATTAACTCCTTCATGTATCTGGAAACCTGAATGGGAAATGTTCAGAGCCATTCTCTCTGAAAGTCCATCTGACGTCCTCCATAGCCTCTTGGAGAATCATCTCTCTGATTTCCTTTGCATTTTGCCTCCTAATCATGAATAATTTGTTATTCTCAAAGCATCCAAATAATTTGACTCTTTTACGCTATCCACATAGAGTTTGAGTTATTTCCTTTTCCTTCTTTGTTTTATGTCTGGTCAAAAAAATTCCCCTGTATAAATACCTTCAGTGTCAAATATACTTTACATTAAATAAAGGGAATCATTAAAAAAAACAGAAGCAGGAGCACAAATGTTCAGGTGATTGAAGAGAACATGCAATATATCTTTCTATTACTGCTTCTGCCACATGAATCCTGTTTCATGAGATGGCCGGGCCAGCTCTCTGGCTTTAGAAGACCTACATCCCAATTACTTCTTTTCACACATTTTTCCTCTAACCACCTGACCTCTTTCCACTTATGGACTGCTCCAAGTAGAAAGGATGTTCCCAGAGAACGTCTTCTGCTCCTCTGTGATGCAGGAAAGTGCTCCCTTAAATCTGCTCTATCTTGTTGAGTAGCTTCACTAGTGAAGCTGTCCCCCTGGCCTTCACTAGGACCCTACATAGAATCACAGAAACACAAGGTTGGAAAGGACCTACAAGATGATCTAGTCCAACCGTCCTCCTATCACCAATACTACCCACTCAGCTACTAAATCATGTCTTGTAGCACCTCGTCCAGACGCTACTTGAACACCAAGCCCCATGCCCCATGATGGGATCTCCTGTGTCTAACAGATGTCATCCCAACACAAAGAAAAAGGAGTCTTTGCAATCTCATAGATGCAGAGTCATAAGAGAGGCCACGATTACAGCACAGAATATCACTTCCGACCCTTGGCAGTGCAGGCTGCCTCTCTCCCTCCCTGCATTCTCCTGTTAGTAAATTCTGATTTCCCTAAAACTCATCCCAATCACGAGGTGTGAGACCGCGTTAGCTCCTGCATTGGTGTCAGCAGGACCAAGAGTTTACTGAAGCTCTCTTTAAGTATTTGGTAGCAACTGCAAATGTCTCAACTGAAACATCCTGGTTGTTGTCTGTTTTGTCCCTTAACCTTCAGAGAAGCCTGCTGTCTTCATGAAGTCCTTGGATGACATTTTTGGTGAGGAGCGAGGTGTGATTAAACTGGAATGTGAGGCCTCCAAAGAGAAGGTCAAACCTGTTTGGAAAAAGGATGGCGTGACTCTCACCACCTCTGGTAACAAATATGAGCAGATACAGTCTGGGAAGACCCTGTGCCTCCTTATCCATGACCTTGAAAAGACAGATGCGGGTTTATACACCTGTGATATTGGCACTGATGTCGCCAAATCAAAGGTCAGCGTTCAGGGTGAGTACTGTAGATGATGGCCAGTCAAGGGGTCCTGCAAATATGGGTGGGTTTGGTCACTTTGTCTCACACTTACTCCTCCATAAACCTCACACAATATGGTGATGTCTGAATAATCCCTGGTATTCTTCGATGTGAGTATATCTGGTGTTTTGGGAAAAATCACCTCCCAAGAATGTGGTGAGAATGTTTTCATTCTGAACACCCTTAAGGTGCAGAAATCCTCCCAGAAGAGCAAATAATTTCTCCAAATAAAACCCCCTAAACCGAAAAAGACAAAAAAAAAAAAAGCTGAAAACCAAAGCAGCTTCTGTTTCACATCTCTGAGCTATGAATTCAGAGTCCATTGTTGGGAACATGAAAGTAGGACAACATTATCTACTGAAGAACCCAGCAGTTCAACCTCTCCTCTAATCTTTGTGGCTGCTTGAAGGAAAAAGAATTATTGATGGCTTTCAGACTCGTATTGATAATGAGACAGATTTTTGAATCTGTCTGATTTGAACACCAGGAGGGATAGGATGGTGAGAAGTTAACAGATACAAGCATCCAATTTCTCATATCAGCGTGGAGAAAAACCTCACACAACATCCCAGAGGCTTCCTGTCTGACAGCTTTTCTCCCCCCTGGCTCATTGAATCTTGACTGCTCCACAGGGTGAGCTGTTCTTCATGCAGTCCCTACAGAACAAAACCAGGAGACCCATGTGTCCTTTTTTTTTTTCCTATAGTTTTGTGGTGATTCTGAGTGGATGATGTTTGAGAAATCCTTCCTATGTCAAATATATCTGTGAGGAATTCAGTGCTGCCTTGCCTCTCCTACAGACAAAACAGTCTCATGAGCTAAACATAATACTGCTCCTCATGTCAGTCATAAAAGCCTTTTCTCCTTGTACTAACTGACTTTTTGCCTTCCAGAACTGAACATTGGCATCACCAAAAGGTTGAAGAACACTGAAATCCAGGAGGGAGAAGATTGCACTTTTGAGTGTGTTTTATCCCATGAAAGCATCGATGACTTCAACTGGACACTGAACGGGAACAAAGTGGAAAGTGGTGGGCGATTTAAAGCCTCTAATGTGGGTCGGAAATATACGCTCAATATCAAAAGTGTGATTCCTGATGATGCTGGGGAAATCGTTTTCACTGCCCGTGGTCTAACCTCCAAGGCTTCTCTGGTTGTGACAGGTAAGGAAATCAGAAAAGTTCTGGGATTTGATTTCTTGGGTGCCTTTTCATAAGGTGTGTCAGTGCACCATGAAGGCAAACTCTTGTTGCGATCAATGTGAAGAGCAGCCTTCTCTGGGAGCCTTGGAGCACTGAGAATTTTTCCTTAAAAACAAGTGAAAGGCTGAATCTTTTTAATGGATATTTAAGGCTTGCAGAATACACTGGGTAGTGTACTTGTACAGACAATCGTTATCCAGACTGTATGCAACTGAGATAATCCCCCAGGGCTCCCCTGGTAATAAAGTGGAGAGAAGAAATATGTAGTTTTCAGGTGTGGTTCATCATCCAGTTAGTCCTGTTTAGGCCAAAATCAATTGTTTCTTGAATTCTATTGCTTGTACTTAGCAGATCACTGCTGGCAGTGGAGTGCGTGCTTCTGCTACGTATCTCTATAACAGGGATGCCTGCATTTAGTGAGGTAGATCCCACCCTAAGTACACACCTAGAGTGGCTTCAGTGATGAGAAAATGATATCCCCTGAAGTGGATGTCCTCAGTTCCTCTAAGCAATCGTTAATATTCATTGAGAGCCCATTGTTGCCATTCATGTACACTAAAGAGCAAGAGTGCTTTCCCCCTCCCTTTCCTAATACAATATGAATACTTCATTGGAGAATGTGAAAAAGTTATGTTATTTGAATTGCAACACCCACAACCATGTAGGGATCATGATTTTTATTCAAAGTTCTCTTTTTTCTTTATTATTTTTTTTTCCCCCTCCTCTTCAGAAAAACCCACTGAGGTTACAAAACAGCTGGAGGATAAAACATCAGCAGCGGGGCAGGACATCAGCCTGAGCTGTGAATTGTCGAAACCCGATGTGAGCATCAGGTGGTACAAGGATGGCAAAGCGATCCGAAAAAGCCAGAAATATGACTTGCACCAAGAAGGAACACGGGCTGTTCTGATCATCCATGACTCCACAGTGAAGGACAGCGGAGAGTACACCTGTGAGACAGAGGTCTCTAAAACCAAAGCCAGGATCACAGTGCAAGGTCAGATATCTACAGATACCTCCAGCCTGTGGGAGATGTTCTTCTCTTCTGTCTCCCTAAAGCAGGAGCAATTTTTAGTTTTCAAAAAATGTCTTGGGTTTTAAAAAAAAAAAAAAACCCTGAAAAAACCACCTTGTAGGTGCTGAAGAACCTTATGTGCTACATAATGACCCAATAAAAATTGGCAGGTTTAATTGGCAGGTTCAGATCCTTTCTTTTTGAATATGGATGATCAAAACTTGTATGTGTTCTGCCATGTAAGATCTCACCTTCCAGGTATCTTCTGGAAGTATCTGCTACACCCTGTGGCATGAGGTGGACCTGCTGATCTCAGATCCTTTCCATCTCTATAGTCTGTGATTCCACAAGCTGGGGCAGATTCAAGACCGTTCTGTATGTGCAAGACTTGTTTGAGTAACAAATCTGTCTGTCTCTCTGTGTTTTTTGTTTGGGTTGTTTTTTGTTTTCCTTCCAGAAAAACCAAATTATTTCATCAAGGAACTTTCAGATCTGAAAGTCAATGAGAGTGGAACTGCAGTTTTTATGTGCCAGAGTGAAAAAGCTGCATCCTCTGTGGTCTGGAGGAAAGGCATTGCTGAACTCAGGAGTGGCAGAAAATACGAGATCACACAGAAAGGCCAAGTCCTGCAGCTGACCATAAAGAACTTGGAGAAAAGCGACAGTGACACTTACAGCTGCGACATTGGTGATGCCCAGTCCAGAGCCAAGCTAGTTGTGCAAGGTGGGCCTGAGAGGGATGTGGTTGTATGTCCTGTTTCACCATTGGGAAGCGTTCTTTGCATGGGCAAATCCATTTCCAAGCCTTTCGTAGCAGCTTTATATACATCGCACAGGACACGAGGACAAAAATATAGCAAGATGTGCAGAGTGATTTGTTGATTTGAAACAATTACACCTGGAGTACTTTGGGTGTGATTTTGAACCCAAAATGTTGATCTGAGGAGAGGCTGGTGTTCCTGTGTGAACACACGGTGGGTATGATTCAGAGTGCCCCTTATTAGAGGAGGGAAAAGTTATTCTGCTTCCAGGTCCCTTGATGCCTCTTTCTGATCGTGGTTTCTAAAAGACCATGGCTGAATGAGAGGTCCAGGGGTGTCTAAGTGCCTTCTGCACCTTAGAGATGAAGGGTAGAACCCAACCTTTGGCCGAAGGATACAATCCAGCAGCTTTTATTTGATGCTACAGGCAGTAAATGAGCTGTGGTGGCCAACACAAAGAGCAGGGTGGTTTATAAGGGGAAAGATCGAGGTCTGGTGGTTACTGCTCCTCACTGGAACCTCAACTGAGAGAAAGTCCTCAGGTGAAATAAATGAAGTCATGAAAAGAATAGGAGAAACTATTCAAGAATAGCCACTGAGGATACAATGGTGGTGTCCACTTATTATTATAGTTAATTATTAAAGACTAGAGGGTAGAGCCAGACTATACCACCTCTGATCATCTGTCAGAGTGACCTTGAGAAGCAAAGAAGTGAGCTTCATCCCCATCTTGGCCTCAGGATCTGAGCTACCTGAATTCGCTGTGAGATTTCTAGCACCAACTTTCCTGAGTGAAAAAGTGCTTCTCTGTCACAAACCTCAAGAAAAAAGTAAAAATACCTTGTACTTAAGTAGGTATTGTAAGTAGAATCGATGACAGATATATCTTGGTATGCAGTGAACAACTTATTTAATTTATTTATTTAGATAGGTGTATATCTGTCTATATTTGTACAGGTGGGTTTTCAGAGCTGTTCTGTTTCCTGTTCCTAAAACCACAGTCACACCCTCTCCCCTGCTTCCCACTGTGTTTATGGGTAGACTAAGCTCAAAGAAGGTGGGTCTGGCTGGTCCTAGCCCATAGGAAGTCATATTTGGTGTAGAAAATCAGAAGGCTTGCCATGGGGAGGGATCATTTGCTGAGTGTTGCCCAACGATGCTCTCAGAGCCACATTCTTCCAGCCTTTCCAGGTAGTTCCATTAAGGGAAACACTGGATTTGCATTGTACTGGCTACTCATTCTGCTACTTGTGTTCCTGTGCTTTGAAGTTGTCTTCATCCTATATTGGTGTGTGTCCTGTGTACATTATCTTCCCATGAATGTGGGGGGATTTTTGTGTACAATAACAAGGGAATCGTGTTTCAGTCTTCTGTATCTTGAACATATTTCTGTCTTGAAATACTCACATGGGAAATTATGGAGTTCTCCGTTGCCTGTTTTTCATGCTAGAAACTGAAGATTCCAGTAATTGATGTATCTATGTTCCTTTCAGGCCAGAAAGTGCTAATAACAGAAGACCTGGAAGATGTCACTGTGTTAGAAGGAGAATCTGCCATGTTCAAATGCAGAATTTCTCCCGTAGACTATAGCAAAGTGCAGTGGTTTTTGGATAAAACCCCACTCCATACCAATGAACTTAATGACATCCAGTCTCAGCCTGGTGGATATCACCTACTAACGTTGAAAAAACTCTCACTGAAGGACTCGGGGGTCATTACATTTGAAGCTGGTGATAAGAAAACATCTGCCAGTTTGGTGGTTAAAGGTAATTCAATCATAAAAACTGCAGGAGAGGAAAGCATGGGTAGAAATAAGAAGGGGTTAATGTGGGCAGGTGGAAAAAAAAAAGAGAAAAATGCTAAAAATTTGGCCCCATGAGATAAATATATATATATGTGTGTATGTTCAAGAACAACATTACCTATATAATGAAGCTAAGGCTGGGGAATGAACACTTTGTAATTCTGGTCAACTCTCAGAGCGTTTATTGGACCCAAGATTGGGAATGTTATACTGTAGTGATGGTACATTTGATGCCTGGTCCGCTTTTCCTCAGCTGAGCTGACTGGTTGCTGGTAAATGAGAAGAAATCAATTAGTTCAAGAGAGAAAAAAAAAATAGGAAAATGTTAGCATTAACTTTCAAATCTAGTTTTCATTTTTTGAAAAGCCACTTCATGTGTGCTCTCTGCTATTCATTGTTGAATTGTTCTCTCTAGAAAAGCTAAACTGAGTGAAAAGTGCAGTGTTGGTCTAACTTGTATAGCGAGGGAAAAAGTGAATGCCAGACAGCCCAAGATTGCAGAGTCAGAGAGGTATTTTCTTACTGGAAGCAAACATTTCTCATTGCCTAGGGATGTAGAACACACAGTCTCTGCTGTGTGAGGCCATATTCTCGTTCTTTTCAGAATCACCATGTTTCTTGCAAAGAACATATTTTTTTTCTTTTTTTCCAAAAATTGCCCCAATTTTGCTATACTAGACAAATGCAAGCAGATTTATTTATTTTGTCTGAAGGCAAATGAAACATCTTGTTTGCAAAAGGCCAATTCCTTTCGGTAACACTAATAAGTGATTCTATAGTACCAGTTTTGGGGTTCTGATTGATTGGATTTTTATGAATGAAAAAACAGTAGATAAGATCTACCTAGGGCAATTTAATTATTGGAATCTAGCTTGGTCTGCTGCTATAGCCTGTGTAGAAAGACAAGCACTTCCAGAGAGTAGTTCATCCTCTCTCACCTAATGACTTACTTTGGAAGTGAATATCTGGTCTCTGGAGATGTCATCTCCCAGCAGTTATAGAGGCACCCTACCTGACCACTCTGGGCTATCTGCCTGGTTGTAGATGACTGATGAGGTGATGCTGGCTTTGAGAAACCTGTGTTACACCTCCCTTTCCACATTCAGTTAGAAGGTTCAAACTAATCAGCTCATGTGGAAAAGGGCTTAGGAAAATCATGTCTCCATCTTGTTCATGTTTAGTGAGATGCAAGAGATATTATTTATGTTCCTCAACAGGGATATTGTTCTTCTCAGTTTCTCCCAGATGACGTTAAGTATTAACTAAACAAATTTTTATGGCATGGCTGGTGCACCCCGAGGGCTTTACAGTCATGGACACCAAATCATTTGTGACTAATCTTGACCTGTAATTTCGGTACAAGTAATCTCAGATGTAAATCTCACGGATTACTTGTGATCTGAAAAATCCACATCCCTTCTGAAACATCTCAGACGGTTTTTATGTGATTCTAGAGAAACCCTGCATCTTCACAAAGGAGCTGGTTGATACTGAAGTCACTGAGGGAGAGGATGTGATCCTTCACTGTGAAACCTCCAAATCAGACAGCCCTGTAAAGTGGTGCAAAGATGGGAAGAGCCTTAGGAATTCTTCCAAGTATAACATCAACCGGTCGGGATTTGAAGCCAAGCTTGTCATTCGCAGGGCAGAAGAAAGAGACAGTGGCAGATATGAGTGTGAGGCTGGAGCAGCTAAAAGTAGTGCGGTTATTACTGTCAAGGGTAAGAACATTTGGAGTGATGGTTTGGGTCCCTGCTCGTCATCTAACACTGAGGTCAGAGTAATAAATTGAAACGATAACAACATGAAACTATGCTGAAAAAGAACCTCATGTCTTTGCACCCCAGTGCAGGGAGAGGTTCTTGTCAAGTCATCTGGGTCAGCACCCAGAGAGGTGGCAGAATGTGAAATAGGGAAATCCTTCACCCTACCTGATTTGAGCTCAGTGAAAGTTAATTGCCTGAGCTTTCTGGACCAGAACACGATGGATCAGTAGAGAAGAGTGGGAATTTCTGTAGGAGATCCACCCACCCAAAGAAGTAATACAGAGAAAGGATGAATCACCTTCTGAAGCTGTCACCACTGATGGCCCTCTCCAAGGAGGGAGCTCATGCACCCACATTTGTCCGGGTAATTGCTTTAGGCAGGCAAATTCATTGAGTGGGGTATACAAAGTTTTTATTCCAAAGACTGGGAGATTTCAAAGGTAGGAGGTAGTATCTGAAGGGTTGTTGTCTGAGCTGGAGAAAAAGTTCTCCTCTTAGACACGTGAGACTTCAATGTATTTCCTTGGGCATTTTGGGTAAGAACCATGTACGTTAGGTAAGCATTGGATCTGAGCTGTCTCAGAAACAGGCTTACCTTCTACCCACCTTATAATTGCTCCAGCCTGTCTTGAGACCCTGCTCCAGCCTGAGGTTGTGGAGGAGCTTGGTTCCTGTGAGAAAAATTGCTTATTCACATGGGCAGGTGTGAGCAGATAAAGCTGGTTTTAGCCTGACCAGCGGTGGCTACGTTACATGTAGCTCTTCTTAACGTGCTGATCCAAAGTTGCACCTGGATTAGAGGTGTCAGTGTGAACAAAAAGCACTTGGGTTGTTGGAAAAGTCAACCTGAACTTCAGAGCATGGAAAGGGAAGGCAAAATGCTGACGGTATTTATCTAGAGCACAAAGAAACAAGTCAATGTCAGGTTGAGATTTGCTGTGAAAGGAAAGAGAAGACCTCGATGATGTAACGAGAAATGATGATTAACTGTCCAGACTTGCTATGTCTTTCATTAGAACTGAGATGCTTTCCCAATCCCTGCTACACAAAAAAAGAAAGATCTATGTTGACTTTAGTAGGACCTGGATCTCACCCATGATGAAGAGGAAATTTTCTGTTAGAAAAACCTCCACTCAATATGAGTGTTAAACAACAACTTCCTTTTTCCTTTCATGAAGGAGGGTGTGGATTCAGATCACCAGTAGATGTGAAGGAGTCAAGTCATCAGGGTGCCTACAACGAATTACAGTGGTGTAGCTTTCTTTTACAATCACATCAGAACAGCAGAATAAAATTAAAAAAAAGAATAACAAAACAGAAAAACAAAAACAGTAGCCACGTGACACTGAATGTCCCAAGCCAGAGGTAAAAGGGGAACAGAACAATAGGCTGCAGGTTTTCAACAGCCACAGGAGAGCTGCATCATGGATCAGTAGCTGACTTGCATATTCAGAAGACTGTTCATAAGACAGCAGAAGCCAGGAAGAAATTAGAGGGTTTGGGTTTTTCTTATTTTTTTTTTTCATGACCTGAAAGGAAAAAACTTCAGTTGAGCAGTTGAGGTGGGTTTTTTCCCCCCCAATAAGTGCCTTCTCTACACTAGCTCACCTTAAAGCCTTGGATCCCAGGCTGTGATAGAGCCCGCGCAGGAATCTCCACAGGGATCCCGTCATGTACAGCTGTGCTTTTCTCTCTGTGTATGCTCCGTGCTGGTTTTAAGTCTGTATTCATGTCTGATAAAAACATGTTGTGGCTTTTCTTTATAATGAGTGAATAATAAGTCACATCCGTGTTCAAGGCCAGGCTGGATGGGGCTTTGAGCAACCTGATCTGGTGGGAGGTCCCTGCCGACGGCAACGGGGGGTTGGAACTTGATGATCTTTAAAGGTCCCTTCCAACCCTAACCATTCCATGATGCTACGAATGCTGCTGGTAGTGACAGAAGGTGCTTTGCCATTTCTTTGTGTCCCCGTGTTATGTGCCAGTTGATCTCAGGAAAATCTTTAGGGTGATCCCAGTGATCCCAAGCCCTGAGCACCCGTCTGTAACACCCTGTTTGCGTCATTAACAGCAGGGCAGCATCTGGTGCTGATGGTAATAATGGCAACAGTAATAGTCACAACACCTTCAATAGTACAGACAGTAGTTGAAAGAAAAAGAAATAACCAGGCACATATAGTCTCAAATATTTTGTGCTGCACTAAAGTGCTGGCAGCCAGATGTGAGGTGTAAGAACCCGCTTACTGTTTGCTGGTGCTTTTCTGTTCCCGTGGTTTTCTACCTCAATAGGAAAGAGTAAAACAAAAAGGAAAAAAATTATTTCCTATCTCATGTTTTTCCTTAGACATCTACAATGGTTTGGTTTTTTTGTTTGTTTGGGTTTTTTTTTTTTTCAGAAGCACCAATTCTTTTCAAGCAAGAGCTCCGAAACGAAGAAGCTAAAGAAGGAAAGCAAGTCAAGCTGACCTGTGAGCTCAGCAAACCTGATACCCCGGTGAAATGGATGAAAGGAGACACTGTTCTCTATGCCAGCGAGAAGTATGAGTTTAAGCAGCGTGGTACTGTGGCAGAGCTCATTATTCGAGACGTCAAATCGATAGATGCTGGGGAATATACCTGCAGCACCGGGGAACAGAAGACCACTGCTCGGGTGAAAGTAAATGGTAGGCAGAGTTAAATATGTTGCCACGTTTTTTTAATGTGTTCCTTAATCTTCTCTTTAAAAAAATCCCCTATTTGGTTTTTTTTTTTTTTTTGTGGCAGTGCCATCTACAAATTCGCACGTAAAGTTTAAAGGTAATATTGCATACGTGGAAACTCCGGTATATATTTCATTTGTGTGATCTCACATTACACATCTGGGATTTTAAATCTGTATCTTCCCAGTGAGCAAAAAAATAAGTGCAAAGAGTTCTTTTTCTATACCCTACGTGCCATAGATCAACACAGCTGTGATTAAGGTTGGAGTTGGAAACGAGGAGCATGGGAGCACAAGAAGAAAGTTAAAACCTAAGTCAAGTCCAGACCCTGATTAATTTTCAGACCCCCCCACACTCCCAAAGCCACCCTTTTATAAAGGCTCTTATATGTCATCTGCACTGCCCAGTGCCATTAAATAAGGCACCTTCAGTAATACAGCAAAAGTAGTATATGCTGGAGCAGGAAGCAGGAGAGACATATAGAACATGAAAACTGTCTCAGAGCAGCAGGGAATTTGTAAAGTGAGGTCACTTTACAAGGGATCCCTTCACTAAAGAAGGGATCTTCTTTAAAGATGTAATTTTCCCCATTTTCTTAGGAATCCACAGTGAGATTGTAGAATCACAGAATGATATGAAGTTGGAAGGGACTTCTGGAGAGATTATCTGCCAAAGCACGTCCATCTAGAGCAGGTTGCCAAGGAACTTGTCTGGGCGGGTTTGGAATGTCTCCAGAGACAGAGACTCCACCACTTCTCTGGGCAGTCTCTTCACCCTCAAAGTGAAGAAGTTCCTCCTCATGTTTAGATGGAACTTCTTATAGTCAAGTTTGTGCCCATTTCCTCTTGGAAATTTCCTGCCCATTTCCTCACTGGGCACTACTGAAAGAAGACTGGCCCCATCCTTGTGACACCCACCCTTTAAGTATTTCTAGGTGTTGATCATATCCCTCCTCAGTCCTCTCTTCTCCAGACTAAAAAGACCCAAGTCCCTCAGCCTTTCCTCATCAGAGAGAAGTTCTAGGCCCCTAATCAGATGATGACATCTGAGGAAGGATTTCTTCCTCCTCCCAAGCAGAATCACTTTGATTCCACACAGCCAAGGGAGAGTCTAGAGCTGCTCTGCTCGTTTGGAAACACACTGGTTTTAAGGGGTGACAGCAATCATGGGCCACCCGTTGTACAGCAGGTCAAGAGGGCATGTCCTGATCCCTGGTTCTGTGTTCTAGCTGTGCCTGTCCTTTTTAAACAAGCCCTGGAGAACACGGAAATGGAAGAGGGGAAATCTGTCTCCTTGCGCTGCGAACTCACAAAAGCTGATGCCACCGTGGTGTGGAAGAAGGGAGAAGCCACTCTCCAGGCAAGTGCCAAATATGAAATGAAGCAGAAGGGGACAGTGGCAGAGCTGGTGATTCATAACGCAGAGCCAGAAGATGCGGGAAGATACACCTGTGACACTGGAGACCAGCAGACCACAGCCCAAGTCAAAATCCATGGTAGGAATAAGACACCTGCTTGTGACCATTTGTTGTTGTTCTTGCCATGGTCCTTCCAGCTCCTGCACATTTCGAGTGAGCATTCAGAGATTTAAAAAACAAGGGGGACCAATACAAACATAAGGCAGCTCTGGCTGGGTCCATTACATTCTCTTTTTTTCTAGGACAATAACTTCATGCTAAAACATAGCAAGCAAATATACCTGGTAACAATACCTTTCCTTGCCTCTGAACTAACAGTTCTGCTTTCTGCTCTGGACAGAGGTGTTTGAGCTCTCAGGAAGGTAAGAAGGGCCTCAGCTACACATTTTCTTAAAGAATATGCAATTCTCTTCTGCGCTTTCTCGCCAAGTTTTTCACACGTCTGTGACCACCAGCATTTGGGCAGCAGAAGGGTAATTACCTTAATATTGGGGAAAAAAACCCTGTTTTGTTCTGATTTCCTCCTGAGCTCATGGTGTGCTATTGTAAATGCAAGCAGTGTCCTGGAAGTGCAGGTAGGTCAGAGCTTTATTAACCGTGCAAGAGAATTTGGTTTGGTTTTATGTCCCGTATGAGGTCACCAGTTGGGTAATGATGCTCCCAAAGTAAAATGAGAACCCTTCATTCCTCAGCTGTCTCTGCGTTCATCAAAGAAGAGCTGAAAAGGGTGGAAGCCGTGGAAGGTGGGACTGCCACCCTGCGGTGCCAGCTGAGTGGAGAGGCCCCCGTGGAGTGGAGGAAGGGGCACACTCTTCTCCGGCCGAGTAACAAGTACAGGATGAGGCAGGAGGGCACAGTGGCTGAGCTGCTGATCCACGATCTGGACCCAAAGGATGCTGGAGACTATACATGTGTAGTGGGGAACCAAAAAACCACTGCAGCCTTATCAGTGAATGGTAAAAAGTCATCAGTAACCCGTGAAACTCTGGAACGTTTTTGTCCATCTCTTCCCTCCTCCTCTCTGTACCTTACCTCACAACACCTGCCTTCATGTCCTGCTTCTACATTTTGCATCCTTCTACTTTTTCATGTTGCTGTGTCACTCCTTTCCCCAATCTCCATCCACCATCAGCTTTCATTATGCCCAGTGTTGGACGTGTGTGTGTTGTGTTGTCTTCTTACCCTTCCTCAAGTGAAGGGTGCCCACGTGTGTGTCTGTTTTCCTGAATGAGTCAGGACACATAAAGATTCCTTTCTGTTCAGGAGGATTCATCATTTTTCATGATGGGAATGAGTTTGTCATTTGTATGCACGATCCCAGTCAAGATCATGCATATGTTGATTTTTACAGAACAATTTACTAGAGATTTATTTGTTTTTCACTAGTCACAAAAAGAAAAAAAAATAAAAAGCACAATGTGCTCAAGGATGAGGGTGTTGGAATAAGGCTTAGGCAGTTTAAACGAGAAACGATGATTCAGCCTCTGACCAGAGATCTGGGCAGGGTCTTGGGTTGCAACCCCTTTTCATTCTGCATCTCTCAGCCCTGCCCGTCCGTTTCAAAAAAGAGCTGAAGAACGAGGAAGCCACCGAGAGCGGGACGGCCACGCTGCAGTGTGAGCTCAGCCAGGCGGTGGGCTCGGTCGAGTGGAGGAAGGACGGGAAGGTCTTGGTGCCAAACAGCAAATACAAAATGAGACGGGAAGGGCGTTTTGTGGAGCTGGTAATCCAAGACCTGGATTTGACAGATGCTGGGAGCTATACCTGCCTGTGCGGAGACCAGAAGACAACAGCTGCTTTGAGAGTGAACGGTAACCGTTCTTCCCATGTTTCTCGTTAAGCCCCCAAATTAGTGTGTTTGACAGCATTTGCTGCTCATCCTAAGCTTGGTCAGTGTGACTTCTTAGAGGTTTCCTGCTCCGTGGTGCCAAAGAGTTACCCAATTAGAGAATTGCAGGGGTTTTTTGTTGCTGTTTTTTTTTCCTGCTCTGACACAGCAGTTATGTTGTGTATTTTCTCTTACTTATTTCTCTCTGCTCTAGGAGTTTTTACCCCTCTTTCAAATACATCCACCCAGCAGTAGTGCATTTTTGCTTAAATGTACCCACTGCAGCCCAGTAACTCACAGTAAAGTCCAGTTCGTTTCAACCCAGTGCTGATCCCTTCTCTGTTGGTATTGCATCCTCCAGCCTTGCCCATCCTCTTCCAAGAAGAAATGTTGAACAAAGAAGCTCCAGAGGGGGAGGCAGTCACTTTGCGCTGTAAACTGAGCAAATCGGCCCCGGTCGAGTGGAGAAAAGGGAATAAGGTCCTCAAGCCAAGTGAAAAATACAAAATAGAGCAGGAAGGTCCCGTTGTGGAGCTGGAGATCCGGGATTTGGATTTGTCAGACACTGGTGATTACACCTGTGTGTGTGGAGACCAACAGACTACGGCTGCTTTGACAGTAAATGGTAAAAAGAAATTCTCATCACGTGCCCCAAGTAAACCTGTAGAATTCCAAACTCTCTTCTTTTTCTCCTATTTCATCTGGTCCCTCTACACTTTATATCCTCCCCTCTGCTGATTAATTTTTCTATCCTGTTTTCCTTCTCTCTCTCTGTCCTCTCATCTGATGCCCTCTTGATGTGCTCTTTGTCTTCCCAGATGCTCAGGTGACAAGCGGGGTACAGGTCCCCAACTCAAAACAATCTCCCTAGTCCAGTGTAGCTGCTTGTTTAAAAGCTTTCCTGTAGGGGATTGACCTAAAAGTGGGAATAATATTTACTTTTTCTAATTTAGGAGCAACAAGTGTAGCAGTCTAAGAGGAACAAGTTTCCCCTCAACATATGATGGTACACAAGGACTATCTTAATGAAAAATTGCCTTATTCTCCTGTTATTCCCAAGCATTTTTTACCAAGTTTGGCTTAACCCTTCAAAAGCAACTACTTTATCTCTGCAGAAAGATGACAGGGGTTTTGGAACTGTTTTGGGTTAAAGGGCACTATTTATAAAAAGACAGTGCCATGAATCGGGTACTTCTGTAGAACCGCTGTTTTTCTTGAGGGAAGGAAAACGCTTGGGGTCTCATATCGAAATGCAGCCTCAAATTTTACCCTTTTGATTTTATGGTGTATAAATTAAAGTAAAATGGCTTGTCAGCTAAGTTTACAGGTGGACAAACTCTCTCTTAAAGCAAGTTTTAAAGGATGAAGGCAAAACATTAAAAATCAGACCAAAATCTCTTTTGAAATATCAGGGATTGGAACAAAATCCTGGAATGTGGAGGTCTTGTGGCTTCAGTGACATGTGGGTTGGGGGAGTTAAGAGAGTGAGTAGATTGTGGGTCAGGCTTTCTCAGGTTTGATGCCATGTCCGTGTTGCGTTTACTCTACAGTCCTGCCTGCTCTTTTCACCAAAGAACTGAGAGATGAGGAAGCCACAGAAGGTAAAAGTGTCTCTCTGCACTGTGAGCTGAACAAGGCTGCTGCTAAGGTGGAGTGGAAGAAGGGCTTCAAGACTCTCAAGTCAAGTGACAAGTATAAAATGAAACGTGAAGGTGTCGCTGCTGAGCTTATAATCCAAAATCTAGACATGACGGATGCTGGAAATTATTCCTGTGTGTGCGGAGACCAGCAGACTATGGCAGTTTTAACAGTACATGGTAAAAGAAACAAAACAAGACACATACTGAAAGCAACTATCCTGTTTTCTTTGTTATTTGGAGAGAGAAAAGGGGTTAGGGTCCATCATTTCACTTTTCCCCTTGAAAATTCCTTTATTAGACTCCTCATTATGCTCAAGCCCAATAAAATGGGTTGCCTCTAAGTGACTACAACTTTTAGGGATTTTTAGGTTTCATAAAATTCCTAAAGGTTAGGTCCTTCCCTGGGATCTTACTCCCATACTCCCTTCCTGAGACAATGAGGTACTTTGATACGTGTGAGCCAGTTGTCATTGCATTCAGTTAATGTCCTGCATAAAGCAAGCCCAAACCTTCTAAGGGACAACCATTCCTAGGGAGAATTTTGATTTTTACTGCAACTGACATGTTTGAAAGGATATTGTCAGTTCAGGTAAAAATTACTTGTTTTCCTACCATGTATTGAAATGAACAATTTCATTTCAAACTGAAGTTTAAAAAGAAACTCCAGTGTTTCTTTTTTTTTTTTTTTTTAATGGACAGTGTCTTTTTGTTTCCTTAATTATGTGAAAATGTAACAAACATCCTCCCATTATGGTTTAAAACACCATATAAGAAAACCAATTTTTTTTCCCCCAGGAATTTCAAGTTAATATTTATTCTTTTAGCTTGAAATTTCCGAGGAAAATATTGGGTTTTCCTCATTTGTATTGATTTGTGAGTCTGAGTACGTGTAAAACATCTCTATGGATTACCATAAACGTTGAGTCCTTTCCTGTTGAAGGCATTTCTTCCTCATTCTGTTTTGTGAAGGCGATTGATGGTCTATGCTCTTGTTTTGATAAATCTGTTCAAGACAAAAAGGAAAATCAAACACCGATGTTTAATTTGCTGTCTTTGGAGCGTTACATCTGACTGCTCCTATTGCTGTCCTTCAGCTTTGCCTGCCTTTTTCAAAGAAGGATTGAAGAACAGAGAAGCCACAGATGGTGCAACAGCCACTCTGCGCTGTGAGCTGAGCAAGGTTGGGGTCCCGGTGGAGTGGAAAAAAGGGAAGAAGACACTCAAACCCAGTGATAAGTATAGGATGAGACAAGAAGATACCACTGCAGAGCTGTTGATCCGAGATCTGGAGGTAGAAGATACAGGAGAATATACCTGTGTGTGTGGAGATCAGAAGACCTCAGCTGTCTTGACAGTCCATGGTAAAAAAAGCCCTTCTCTGTTATGGTAGCACTATCTCAGGGAGATCCTTTTGCTCTGGGAGCCTGCTCTCTCTCTCTCACTTGCTTTGATGGTTGTATTCTGCAGCATTTTCTTGCTTTGCTGGCTGTGTTTCACCCCATCTCCTGCCATCTGTTGGCTTTATGGCAAAGTAATGACGAGTTGTGAGAATTTCTCACCTTAGCCTTCCCTTTTTACAAGTGATAAAGGCTCCTGTGTGTAAGGCCAAAAGTGAGCAGACCTCCAGGGGTTCTCAGATGGTTTCTCCCTGCATCCTATTGATGTCATTGGAATGTCGATGGATTTTGGTGCTTAACTTGAAGGACTGGTCTTTAAAAATGCTGAGTTCAGTGAGAGGTTTTCTCCTGCAGGAAGGAACGGCTGTTCTCCTCCTTTGTAGGGCTGTGATATATTTTGTTGAGGAAATGGTACTTTCCAAAAAAACCCCCACAAACCTTTATTCTGCAGGTCCTGATTTAGGCAGTAGCGAGACAGGTTTTGTTCCCATCTCTGCCATGGTGTGTAGCAAGAAGTTTTGGTTCCTCCTCCAGCAGAGGCAGTTCATATATAGTTCCAGCAGATGAAAGAATAGTTTACATTTGAGAGAAATCTTCAGGATAAGTTGCTTCTAAGGACAGGGGCAACATCATGGAGGCAAAACTCTCTTCTCTCGGATTTTCTGCACACCTCTATTTCCTCTTCTTCCCTCCCAGCTGAAGGTATTTCTGTTCCTCCCCTCCTCTGAGCTGGCACTTTCTTCATTGTGCATGTCTCTTCTATTTTAATTTGGTGGCAAAACCATAAAGCAACTTGCTGAATGCTGTTAGAAAAAGCTCTGTGTGCCTGAAAATAGAGCCGTTCTGTCCTTGGAAATTATGGCTTCAAGGTGCACCTGGAGTTCTATTACTTTTTTTTGTTTGCTTTTTCTGAACAAGAATGATAAATTTTGGTGTCAGGAAAGGGAGAGATCTCCAGTTAGCAATGCCACCATCCAAGGCAATGGCTTTTGATCAAAAGTCAGGTCGTTAGTATTCAAGGTAGATAAATTCAGACCTGAAATAGGTAGAGAAGACTACCAGAATCAGCTGGGAATCGATGAACGTGCTGCGTAAGTCAATATTAAAAGCAGATCACGGTGGCAATTATCCCAGGTGAGATCCTGCAGTAGTTTTCTAGGAGATACACTTTTCAAGACTGTATGATTGGTTTTCCTGGGACAGCGAAGGACTGGCCTCAGGACCTAGTTCCTAATTTCCTTAAGGCCTGGTTAATGGTTTTGATGTACTCTCTGTTTATATTACATCCTGTAGCTTTGCCCGCACTGTTCAAAAAAGAACTTGCTGACACGGAAGCCACAGAGAACGGGACGGCTGTGCTGCAGTGTGAGCTAACTAAACCCACTCCGGTTCCAGTGGAGTGGAGGAGAGGGCAAAAGGTGCTCAAGCCTAGTGAGAAATACAAAATGAGACTGAAGGATACCCTTGCCGAGCTGACAATCCACAGCCTGGAGGAACAAGACGCGGGAGATTACACCTGTGTGTGCGGAGACAAGACGACTACTGCGTCCCTGACAGTGCATGGTAAAATACATATGTTTAATAGGGATTTTCTGCTCTGGAATCTGTGATCTCATTCAGGATCACAGACCGGTCTTGATTGCATCGATTAGTTTAAAATTATGACAGCTGTCTCAACCACCAGGAATATCTTTTACTGAAAGTCCTTCTCTTTGGGACTGAGAAATAGCCAAATATAGTCTTTCCTGTTCCTGTTCTTTCCTGTTAATGGAATCTGGAAGCAGATCATGAATCATAGAATTGTCTAGGTTGGAAAGGACCTTTAAGATCGTTTAGTCCAACCATCAACCTTCTGACAAAAAAAAATACATCACCAAACCATGTCCCCAGGCACCATGTCAACCTGTCTTTTAAATCCCTCCAGAGATGGTGCCTCAACCCCTTCCCTGGGAAGCCCATTCCAAGGCTTCCTAATGCTTTCCATGTAAAAAAAATTCCCTAATACCCAACGTGAACCTCTCCTGGTGCAACTTGAGGCTATTTCCGTTTGTCCCATGTGACTTGGGAGAAGAGAAGACCTCGGTGAAGTCGTAAATACAACTTTCAGTATTTCCACTAATTAATTTCTCCAGGTGTATCACTGAGATTTCACCTAGTTTTCTTGAACAGGGCTGAGTGGTGCTTTGTTATGTTGACAAGTGAGAAAGGCAGGTGAGACCGATACGCTGCTGCCAGGAATTTTAAATAACAGAGTGTTCATCTGATCTTAAGACAGAGCTGTGCATAGTTCCTTGAACTCCTGGGATCAGCTTTCTGTCATTATGAACTAAAATGCCTTTCAAGCATACTTTCCAGTACTGAAATTATAGTTTTACAACACTGATTTCCCAACTAGTTGTGAGAGGCTGAATGTGGTGTGTTGCAAAGCATAAGGCAGAGATGCCCCTGGAATGATCATTTGCCTCTTGGGTACTCTCAGGAGCTGTATATTCTAAAAACCTTTAGGGATTAAAGGCTTTTAATCCAATGGAGCAGTCAAGACACCCTATTTCCTCAGTTTTAAAGTGCTCTCTCTTCACCTGTGATCTTCAGCCCTTCCTCCACATTTTAAAAAAGAGTTGAAGAACGTGGAAGCCGCGGAAAATGGCACGGCCACATTCTGCTGTGAGTTGAACAAGCCGTCAGCGGCCGTGGGGTGGAGGAAAGGAGACAGAGCCCTGGAGCCCAAGGGCAAGTTTACCATGAGATGTGAAGGCACACGTGCTGAGCTGGTGATCCACGATTTAGAACTGGCAGATGCTGGAGATTACACGTGCTGTTATGGAGACCAGAAAACCACTGCTGCGCTAAAAGTGAATGGTAAAAAAACAAACAAACCCCAAAAACCAAACAAAAAACCCAAACCCGCACATATTTAACAAATTAAGTGGATTATTTTCAACCAGGTGCTTTTTTCAAGAGCGTAGTTGAAATTGCAGCCCTGTTTCTGATGAATGTGGTGGGACATGGGCATAAATGTCTGAATCCAGTGTTCAGTGTCAGGCAGAGATCAGTTCTTTGCAAAAAAATCAGATGATCATCTCGGTACTAACTCATTTCTTTTCATCCTCATGTTCAGTAGTAGCTGCTAAAAAAGGAAAACCATATTATTGTGATGTTGGTTGTAAGAACGTTACAATCCTAAAATTGAGAATATTACAATTTGGTGATGAGATATTTTTGATAAAGTTTTCAGTGTTTCAGCACAATCTGATGGTCAAGTTCTGCTAGAATCACTATCTGAGGAGAAATCTCACGGTTGAGTGAGGTTGATGCCTCAGATACAGTTTCATTTATGAGCTTTTCCAGTAATTATTTGCATTGCAATAGAAATTAGGCTACTTTTGGCTTTATTTTCCATTGTGGCAGGCAATGCCCAAAACAAGGTAGGGCCTGATCTTGCAGAGTCTGAAGAAGTTGAGAGTGGTGGTTCTGTATTTCGTGCCATAGCCCACACCGTAAAGAAAGCTCTGACTTATTCCTAAGGTGGTTTCCATCTTTCCAAAGTCACTGCTTTATGGTTCTCCGGGTGGTTATCAATCCTGCTTAATTAGGGAGGGCTTTGCTTCTCACATTTGGGTGTGAGACCCAGAGATAAAAAGTTCCTTGGAGAGCTGCCATGGTCATACATTCTGCTCATTTTGAACTCCTCAGCCTTGCCCGCAAGCTTCAAGACAGAGATGAGGAATGAAGAAGCCACAGAAGGTGGGACAGCCACGCTACAATGTGAGCTATCTAGGGCTGCCTCCGTGGAGTGGAAAAAGAAACACAAAGTGCTCAAGTCGAGTGAAAAATACACTATGAGACAGGAAGGTACTACAGCACAACTGCTGATCCATGCTTTGGAAGTCAAGGACACGGGGGAGTACACCTGCGTGTGTGGAGATGAGAAGACCACCGCAGCGCTGACAGTGCATGGTAAAGAGAACAGAAATGAGAACATTTTTGTGTGATGTTTCTCCTGTTTCCTCTGGGAGCCTCAGTACTGGCATGCAGTGAATTCTTTCTCTAATCCTGCCATCATTAATTCTGTCGGTAATGGGTTTTCCTGTTCTCATTGTGATTTTTGGCTAATTCTAACTAGACTTGTAGTTCCATTACTGTATTAACATTTTCCCCGTGTTCTTCTTGCTCTTGGTGGTGCACAACTATATTGCTGTGCACCACACAGAAGGCTTAAGGATTCCATGGGCTTGAATTCCTTGTTCTGTTTTACTTACTTTTCACTTGAGGCTAGAGAGACAGAGCAGCAGGAATATTCATACCTCTTCCAAAGAGTGATCTTGGATTTCAAGTTACGTTAAGATTTGGCAGAAAATTTTGAATGTTGCAAACAAAACTTGATAAAACACAACTTTTATTTTAATGTAACTCTGACCAAGGATCATGTAGATTTTACTCTGGTATTGCTGAATATTCAGCTTTATAGTGTGAGAATACTTCACTGCCCTCAGTCAAATTAATCTGCAAGAGGGAAACTTTCTTTCCATTATTAACATAGGACAGTAGGAAGAAATTTCAGCCATCTTTTTCACCTGGAAATTCAGTAGGGCAAAGCGTTGATTTCTTTTTACTGCCTACTGGTTTCAGTCTTGACCCATGGATTTTAACTGTGGAAAACAGAACTGGAAAAGACCTCTATGAATCATCTAGTCCATCCTTGAGCCATCACACCTACATAAGCCTACTCTAGTGCTGAGGAATTTGCAGTTCCTCTGGACACTCATCCACGCCTTGCCATCCACACTGCCTGATTTCAACAGAGGTCTTTCTCGAGCTGGTTTAAGTCATTACTTCTTGTCCCATATCCTGTGGAAATTGAGAATTATTTTCCTCTCTGTGAAAGATAGGAAAATTTATACCGCGTCTCCTTTCTGTCTTCTCTTTTCTGGACTAAACATCTCCAATCCTTTCACTCTTTCTTCATAGGTCGTGTTTTCTAGACTTCAGCTCATCTTCATTGCTTGCTGGACCATCTTCAGTTAATCTTCATATTTCTAGAAGCGTGCTGGCCAAAAGCAGACCACAGTGCTCTGAGGCTTTGCCAGAATGGAGCAGGATGGAAGGATTCCATGGGTCTTGCATATGATACTGTTTTATCTATCCATATTA
>VXBJ01006748.1:203166-219481 GCA_013400055.1 Nycticryphes semicollaris
TTAGTGTTGTTTTTTTCTCCGCATTATTTTTTTTTTTTTTTTTTTTTGATTTCCATTTGCTCCACGATTCCTTGAAACCCTAAAACTCTCTCTCAGCAGATTTGCTGCCTATTATTCCACATTTTGTATTTGTGGTGTCGATTGCTCCTAAATACAATATTTTGCACCTGTTTGTGCTGAATTGTAGCCTTGTTTTTCACCGCAGCTTCATCAAGATCTTCTATATGTCCTAATTATAGAGTTCCAACAGGTCCATGTCCTTTCTGTGTTGAGGACTCCAGAGCTAGACACACTAAACAAAGTGCTTTCAGCTTCTATCCCTTCCCAGCATGAGATCATGTGCAAAGTTAGCGATTGTTCTGCATTTCTTTGTCCAAGTCACTGGAGAGAACGCTAAATAATGCTGGACTCCAGAGTACTGAGGATCTCTGCTCGTTCTTCCGTTGCGAGCGTAAATCATAGTTGAATATTCATTCTTTGACTGTGATTTTCAAACTGCTGGTGCTTCCTGCTGTAGTTCCCCTATACCTAAGTCAGGATAAGAACTTTACTAAAATAAGAGCATCCAGCATCTGCTATTTTTTACTGTCCGTGATGCTTATTAAACTACGACAAGAACAATTACACTGGTCCACTCCTTCATGAAGAGAAAAATTCTTGGTAAGTCCACGTGTATTCACAGAATCACAGAATATTGATACAATATTTTTTCAGGGAATTAAAGCTAAGCTGAAATGGCCAGAATTCCTTGGATCCTCTCTCTTCTGCCCCATCTCTTTTTTTCCAAGACAAGCACTGCGAATAGGATTCAGCTTGTAGGCCAAGACCTAAGCTTCTGTTGTGTCAGTGGAGATCTAGTCAACGTAGTCAATGGAAGCCAGGGAGACATCCAGTTGACTTTATAGCAGACTTTCACACTTGGTCAGCTCAATTGGCTCTGCTGATTTTCTCTGGATCTTTCTTGACTGTCCTTGGAGCTTAGATTCTTAGTGTACAGGATGAGAATTAAATGTGTGTGAGACCTTTTCCACTTCTGAGTTTCCATTTTTCCTATACTTGTGGAACATCACCCATTCTCTTTCATTTCTCCAGTGTAACTGTCAATGTCTGATATTGATTGATTTTTCTTATCCAAGGCAGAATTCCTGTTATTTTCTTAGCTATTATTAACTTCTAATATTAAAGAAGAAAAAGCAATAAACACTTCAGCTCTCCCCATGTTACCTACCATCAACTTTATATTCCTGAAAGTTGGTAGCCCAGCTTCTCCCATCTTGTTTTTCTTCATTCTCATCAACCTACGGAATGTCATTGTATTATTTCTGTTTCTTTCTAATTCAGGCTGGCCGGGTTTCCTGGGATTTGCATGCTAATACTAATGCACACTGATAATTCTGATACAGCCAAGAGCCTCATGTTGAACTGTGAGGGGAATACAAGGAAAGCTCCTGAAGTAGTGATCTCACCACCCAGTTGCTGGATATAAATGCATACAGTTTTGTCTTGGAGACATGTAATATGAGCATCATTTTGCAGCTTACTTTTCACCTGCTCTTTCATGTTGGTATCTTTGACCATGAGATGACAGAGTCCAGGAATGGGGAACTGCCCTTGACCTTCTTGAGGCACACAGAGAACCTGACCTTTGTGGGTTTGCCTCTATGTTCTATAGTAGTTCTTTTGTGCTCATCTAAATTCCCATATTTTATAGGTCTCTTGAGTTTCAGGACATTGAAGATTTTGTGATTTAGGCAGGCTATTCTTGATGATCCTTGGAGCGAAGCAATCTGTAATTATGCCCTTATTATAGTTTCTTTGAGAAGTTTTCCATTATCTTAAACTACTTTGTCCTTTAAGTTTGCTTCTTTTGATCATAAGTAACAATTCTTGAATTATTGAAGCCTACTTTCTTGTTGATAATAGAATTTTGCTCTTCTAAATCATTACTTGTCCTAAAAATCGTGAGCTCTTCTGCTCCATAACCAGTGTCTGCCCAGTTATCCTCCACATCCGTATCCTTAAATATTTATTTCTTGCTGGTCAGAGTCAGGAACTGGAGATCCTCCCCTCCTGTTCTTCAATATCTTTTCTCTATCCAAAAATATTTCCCACCCTGTTTCGAAGACATACATTGTCCCATCCTTCTGCTCCCACACTACATAGTACCACGTTACCATCCAGTCTTATGCTCTGAATGATTCTATGGAGTTGTTCTAAAGGCACCTACTGTGAAGGTCTTAGAGCAAATTTCCACAGTGGACACATCTTCCTTTTTGATTTTTATTGTTCCCCAAGCGCTTTCATGAGGTCTCTTACATTCTGCTCTTCAGCCTCATTCTAACTCTCTGATTAGGTCTGGAGGCATCCTAAATGTTTAAGTTAAAACCTTCTCATTTTTTCCTTTAGCTTTTTGTCCTGATCATGGTGTAACCTGCTGTATCAATTTCCCGAGCTGAATTATACTGAGCAAGTTACAGTTTTGAGGGTAGAAGAAGCTTTCCCATTCTCCATACATCTTGAAATCAATCTTTACCCCTGGAAATCCCTTTTGTATCATAATACAAGTTATTGTCTCCCTTCTGTGAGATGATCCTCATGTCAATAACTAGGCATGGGTAGATATTGGTAAACGTCAGGTTCGTTGGGTTTTTTTTTGGTGGCCAGGAACTGCATATCATGAAAGTGTTTGCTCTGTTTCTCAGCCCTTCCCGCTCTCTTCAAAGAAGAGTTGAGAAATGAAGAAGCCACGGAGGGTGAAGTAGTCACTCTGCGCTGTGAGCTGACCAAGGCCGCTTCAGTGGAGTGGAAAAAAGGCCACATGGTGCTCCGACCTGGCGAGAAATACAAAATGAGGCAGAAGGATGTCACTGCAGAACTGGTGATCCATAATCTTGATGAGAGTGATGCTGGTGATTATACCTGCGTGTGTGGGGATAAGCAGTCCACAGCTTCCTTAACAGTACATGGTAATAACCAATTTTATCTGGATGTCCTCATTATGGAGATTATAGTTTGATTTTTTTTTTCTTCATCTTCATTGTTATAAATTCCAAAAACTGGTCAGCCTGACTTTGCATGTCATAATCATGAGAATTAATCTGCATTTTGTGATTTAAGGGGAAAAACTTCATCCCATTTCCAAATAGAAAGTGTTTTTTGGACCTGACCCTTCACGTAAATGGCGAGATTAGGCCAGAAGACAACTCTCACCTTTTCTTCCCCCACCCGTGCCCTTCGGGCTGTGTTTGCTGCTCCAGTTTAACCTTCTGTCCATTGCATCCTCAGCGCTGCCTGCCCTCATCAAGGAAGGCCTGAAGGACGAGGAGGTGACAGAAGGTCAAGCAGCCACTCTGCGCTGTGAGCTGACCAAGGTTGCTCAAGTAGAGTGGAGAAAGGGAAGCAGTTTGCTAAAAGTCAGCGACAAATACAAAATGAGACAGGAGGGCACGGTCATGAAGCTGCTTGTCCATGACACAGAACTGAAAGATGCTGGAGAATACACTTGTGTGTGTGGAGAACAGAAGACAACAGCGGCTTTGACAGTTCATGGTAAAAAAACATATACATATCTGTATTATTGTGTATTTCTGTATCACCCCATCACTATTGGCTGTGTGTTCACCTGTGGCTGAATTTGTTTCTTCAAATTTGTAAGCTGTCTCTAAAGTCTGGTTGCACCCAGGCTGCTTTTTTCTGTTCCTGTCTATTGGCCTGTCCAAAGTCCCAGAATTAGGAGGGAAGGAAACTCCACCCTAAAATGTTCTCTACTTTTGTACCACCCCATCCCTCCCATCACTTGTGTGCTGCGTGTCCATTTTTAATGTCCTCTGTCCGTTTTGTGACCTTCAGCCCTGCCTGCACTTTTCAAAGAAGAACTGAAGGACCTGCAAGCTGTGGAAAGCCAAACAGCCACCCTGAGCTGTGAGCTGACCAAGGCTGCAGCTGTGTCATGGAAGAAAGGAAACAAAATACTCAGGGCAAGTGAAAAATACATCATGCGGCAGGATAATGCCCTTGCTGAGCTGGAAATTTGTGATCTTGAGCTGCAGGATGCAGGAGATTACACCTGTGTGTGTGGAGACCAACACACCACGGCTTCTCTGACAGTGAATGGTAAATTTGTCTTGTGGATGACTGTTCATTTTTTGTTCCTCTGAAGAGTTCTGTAGCTCTATCGACTGTTCACCTATCAGCTTTCTCCTGGGAATTAATTTGTGCTCAGGAAAGGAGAACTCCTTGTTCTGATACTTAATTTAGGTCTGATATTCCCCAAAAGTGACCATTTCTCCATGCAGACAAACTGCGGGGTTGTAAGTTTAAGGGAACAGCTCCTAAGAAATGTTCCTGGTAGACCAGCTGAGATGTCCTGCCCCCATTGAGGGTGGCCCTGTGATAAATTCCATCTGAGATGTTTGCATTTTACTTTGACCTGTCAACTCAGCACTTCTTTTCTTGCTCTCGCTGCAGGACTTAGTTTTCCAGATCATCGCAGTGATAACGCCAACCTCAGTGGCCAAAGTCCCTGACTTGGCCAGATTTGAACTTCTGTTGAGGAGGTCTTTTAGTTTAAATACACTATTAACTTTCCATTTCCAGCCCTGCCGGTGTTTTTCAAGGAAGAACTGAAGAATGAAGAAGTCCAGGAAGGAACATCAGTCTCTCTGCATTGTGAATTAACCAAAGCAGCTCCGGTGCAGTGGAAAATAGGGCCCAAAGTTCTCAAAGCAAGTGACAAATATCAAATGAGACAGTCTGGCATTGCTGCAGAGCTGGTCATCACTGACCTAGAAGTAAAAGACACTGGAGAATACACGTGTGTTTGTGGTGACCAGAAGACAACAGCAACCTTAACAGTTCATGGTAAAAAGACATTATTAAAGTTAATAAATAGCTTTATAGATAGACATCACTCTGAAATTCATCTATCTCTGCCCTGGGTCACCAGCTTGTCCTTGGTTTTTCCCCTTTCTCTTCACTCTATGTATAGCCCGTTTCTTACTGGAAAAGGCTAAGGGGAAATGTTGAGGTCATTATTAATCTAGCTCTCTTTAAAAGGAGAAAATGAGATATTTCTTTGTACCCAAGTCCCTTCTTCTTGGACATTTACATTTTCCAGCTTTTCTCCACCCCTTATCACCACGGTTCACTTCAGCCAACCATGCATTTATGGTTTGTCAGGCCATCTGCTCTCCAAGCACTACTCAAAGGAGCAGTGAGTGTTGTGGTAGCAGAAGGAGGAGGAGATGTCTCTCTGGTGGGTGACCTGTCTATGGCTGCTCCTGGAGACCCAGATACCTTAAGCAAGTCAGACACGCAGAATAAGTTGAGCGTTTCAGAGCGTGGTACTTCTGCACTAGGTTTGAAGGATGCAGGGGGTCTACATCCCTGTGTGTGGGGATCAAGACAACCATGATGGGTATTTAACAAATCTAAATACAGGAAACCAAAACCAAACCCCAACAACACAGGCTGTCAGCAGTTATACTCTTCTTTATCCTACTAGTTCCTAATATGCCAATCCCGAAATAAATCCTCTACATGCTAATCATTTCACTACCTGAATATTCTGCTCTCCTCTCATTAATGAGTATCTGCTTTAAAGGAGTTACAGACCTTGGCTATGAGAAACTCATCTGGTCAAAGAGACCCAGTTCTGTCACCTACATTTTTTTTTTTTTTTAAATTCCAAAACTTCTGACTCCCTCAGGCTTTCTGGAGACATCAACATTTTTCTGAGGCATCTGGGGAGTACCCTTTACATTCTGTACCTCCTTAGAGTAGTTGTGAATAAGGCATGTTTGTGGATAGTTGCTAATAATTAGTTTTCCTTTAGGTTATTCTGTCTTTGGGTTATGATTTGCAAAACAGGGAATAGTAAGAATCCCAAATTCTTATTACTTGCAGTGTCCTTTCAAACTTCAAGTTAAAATCAGAAGTAAGGTGGCTGCTTTTGTCCAGATGAGGCTACAAGTTTTAACTAAAAAGAAAACAGAAAATGAGAGTACAAGTACTCCACACCTGTGTAGGTAGAATACTGTTATTTGTGAGTGCTGTTGACCCAAGTTCTGGATCTTTCTGTGTTGTTCTTTCAACATAAAAAGAACCCAGGGAACCTAGGGAACTGATTCCTTGTGGTAAGTGAAACCATGCCACACCAGAAATTCTGAAAAGTATCCTTCTTCAGAAGTTGGCTGTAGGTTTATAACAGGCTGAAAAAGGGAGGCATGAGGGGAAATAATCCCAAGCATGAAAAAGAAATTAGGATTTTCATGCTGGTTTTCTGATGACCGTTTGTCCATGTTGCATCCTTCAGCCCTGCCACCGCTCTTTAAGGAAGAGTTAAAGAACAAGGAAGCAGAAGAAGGTGGAGAAGTCGCTCTGCACTGTGAGCTCACCAAGGCTGCTCCGGTGGAGTGGTGGAAGGACCAGAGGATTCTCAAAGCGAGTGAGAAATACAAAATGAGGCAGGAAGGGACCAAGGCAGAGCTGGTGATTCGTGAGATAGCTGAGGAGGATGCAGGAGGCTACACCTGTGTGTGTGGAGAGCAGCAGACTACGGCTGTCTTAACAGTACAGGGTAAAAATTATCTTGACCTCCTATTTCCTAACTGGAAACATCTGTTGTCTTCTATAAGGTGTTCGATTTCCCATGTCTATTTGCTCAACCTTATTAACTGAATTTCCTTTCATTTGAAAATATTCCCGGCCTACAGGCTGTGCATGGTGGAAAAGGCTGATCTGCATTTTTCTGTGCCATCCTTTTGTCTTTTCCTTTCCTTAAACACAAACCTGCAGTCCTTTCATCTTTCCTTTCTGGCATTCCTTTCCTAGCACATGTACCTACTATTCTTTTGCCTTCCCTTCCCTGCATGTATTCTCTAAACCACAAATCTGTTTATTCTTTGCCATTCCTTTCTGGCATTCTCAATACCTACCATTTTAACATAGTATAAGGGTATAAAAAGCAGTACCAAGAATAAGGATGTGTTAATTATAACTCAGTGCAGAAGAAATTATATTTATTTTGGGTGTTGTGCCCATAACCTTTGTCCTAATGCTCAAAGGCAGATTCGAATTGGGAGACTGATTTGCAGTCACTGTACCCTATAGAATTCTCATGGAAAAACTGGCTGCTCATGGCCTGGATGAACGTACAATTGCTGGATCAAGCACTGGCTGGATGGATGGTCCTAAAGAGTGATGCTCAAAGGAGTTAAATCCAGATGGCGGCCAGTCACAAGTGGTGTTCCTCAGGGCTCAGTGTTGGGACTGTTTCTGTTTAATGTCTTTATTGATGATCTCGACAAGGACATAGAGTGTAACATCAGTAAGTTTGCAGATGACACTAAGCTAAGTGGGAGTGTTGATGTGCAGGAGGGCAGGGAAGCTTTACAGAGGGACTTGGATAGATTGGATGGATGGNGAGGAAAGACTTTTTCCCAGCAAGAGTGGTCAGACCCTGGAATGGGCTGCCCAGGGAGGGGGTTGAGTCCCCATCCTTGAGTATGTTTCAGAGTGGTTTAGATGTGGTGTTGGGGAATCTGGTGTAGGGGAGGACTTTGTAGAGTAGGGCTTATGGTTGGACTCGATGATCCCAAGGGTCTTTTCCAGCCTGAATGATTCTATGATTCTATGGCTTTGTAAACAGGAAAGAATAAATTCTTTCTGTGACCTCCTTCTGGTCTTATTTTGTTGCAAGAACCAGTTGCTCTGCAAACAAAACTGTTGCTTCAGCTTAACACTTACAGACGTGAAAAATGTGCTGAATCAAGGAGGCTGAACCTGTTTTCTATCCTGGATATTTTCACTTAGCTGCACTACTACGGAATGAGATGCTAAATTTGAGATTTGAGATTATCCAACCTTGTTAAACAGGTGGAATATCCCATAATCCCACCTAGTTAATAGAGGGAAATGTTAAGGTCAACGAATCTATTTCAAGGACACAACTTGTAATGGGTACCAGAATTACGTTAAATGGGGAAAACATGTTCTGAGACAAGAAAAATCATCATGTGGAGTTTTTCTTTGGAGTCCAGAAGAACCTGTGAATCCTGGCTGGGTCTTTTCAAGGGTATCTCAGAGAAGAAGGAATGATGAGGAATAAGGAGTTGTGCCAACACTCAGAGCTCAACAGGGCTGCTCTGTAAGTAGGAAAAGAGAGTACAGAGGCTTGAAGTTTGTGGAAGACATCATCACACGTGTGAATTAAGGGGCTCAGAGACTATATTCTTAGTTCTTCTTACATGGAAACTGGTAGAAAGCATATATAAATCTTTTGAGGACAGTACACTGTTGTGAGTAGGAAGCCAGCATGAAACAAAAGGTTAAGGGTATACATTCCCTCTAGGACACTTTCATTTCTCTGTCCTCTCTTTGTTGCTGATGCTTGCCCTTCCATAACCTTCACAATTTCCCCCTGTCACTTCCCACTCTCACCCATCCTTGGAAGTATCTTCAGTTTGTAATAATTTTTACCTGCATCCTTCAGCTGTGCCTCCATTTTTCCAAGAAGAAATAACCAGTGAGGAAGCAGCAGAAGGTGGAACGGCCACTTTCCGCTGTGAACTCAGCAAGGTGTCTGCCCATGTTCAGTGGAAGAAGGGCCATCAAGTCCTCACTTCAGACAACAAGTATAACATGAGACAAGAAGGCTGTGTTGTGGAGCTGGTAGTTAAAGATTTAGACTTGAACGATGCTGGAGATTATACCTGCGTGTGTGGAGACAAGACCACCACAGCTGCTTTAACAGTGCATGGTAAAGTAATCCTTGTGACTAAGGTCCTCCAAACCTTAGACCTGCCCAAGTCTCCGTTGCTGTTGTCTATTCCCATCCTCTTTCTGTTTGCTTGGGGTTTTGTGTTCCCTTGGAATATGCTCGTGTTCTTCCTCCTTCTGTTAGAATTGGGGGGAAAAAAAAGTCTGTTGGTGCGTGTCCTCCTCAGCTGGGCTGGTCCTTCTCACTTTTCTTGCCCTGATGCAGAGTCCAGGGAAGTCAGGAAAGATTTTTCTGTTGTGTTCCACTGACCTGTATCAGGGCTCTGTAGTGTTCCATGCGTCCTCTCCCCAAGGACCTCCTTTCACTGCTTTGTTAGGAATATTCACTCTCTCTGTGGTAATTCTTTTACTCTTCAGCATTGCCTCCAGAATTCAAAAAAGACCTGAAGGACCTAGAAGCCGTAGAAAGTGGAACAGTTGCTCTGTGCTGTGAGCTGACTAAACCTGCTGTGGTGGAGTGGAAGAAAGGGCAGGAGTCGCTCAAAACGAGCAGCAAATACCAAATGAGTCAAGATGGTGCTGTTGCAAAGCTGGTTATCCATGAACTGGATGTGGAGGACGCTGGAGATTACACCTGTGTGTGTGGAGATCAACAGACAACCGCCACTTTGACAGTCAATGGTAAATAAATAAAATAAAGGGAAATTTTTATGATAGATACTGAACGTTAAAGCTGTATGTTAGTGTCACTTATGGAGAAGACTTGGCTCTGATTCCTAAGGAAGGTGGCAGAATAGCATGGTCTGTACAGCCTGATGGAGGTAGAAAATGTGGGTTGCAACACAAAACTAAATGCATTCTGTCAGTCTGTTACTTTCAGGATAGTTGTAACCTCTCCTGCAAGTGGCCTGCATTAAGAAGGAATCTGAACTGTCACAGCTCTCTGCTGGTCCTCAGAATATCTCGTCTGTGCTCAGGGCAATGTGTTGGCTCTTTTTATCATCAGAAAAATAGTCATCGATCAGTTTAAGCTTGTGTATACTTCAAATTTAACTCCGTGAAATCAATTTCTTCTTGTTCTGCAGCTGCTGCTATTACCCTCTCTCTGGGGAAACAGCTTTTTACTTTTGATCTTAGAGGACTGAGACTTAGAGACATCTGCAAAAAAAGCTCTTTTGGTGTTTTCATTTGCTTTCTACTCTCTCTTTCCCAACCCCCAACTACAGTATGTTGCAAGTTATATTTCTATTTTATAGCCCTGCCAGCACTTTTTCAACAAGAGCTTCAGAATACCGAGGCAGAAGAAGGTGGTACAGCAACACTGAGGTGTGAGCTCACCAAAGCCAATGCTCCAGTAGAGTGGAGGAAAGGAGATACTACTCTCTACCCTGGTTTGAAATACGAGATGAAGCAGCAGGGCTCCACTGTGGAATTGGTCATTTATGACTTAGAAGTGGATGATTCAGGAAAGTACACCTGTGACTCTGGACACCAGCAGACAACGGCTGCGGTAACCGTACATGGTAGGCAGAGTACTGACCCATGGCTCAGCAGAGGTGAAGTGAAAGGAGCATCTCTCTGCATTCCTTACAGCCATTTATTTGTTTTGCAGCTGGTCCCTGCCAGCAAATGTATTCTACTTGAGCATGGCACATGGTCAAGTTAGGAAGGTTCTTCTTGCAGCATCTGGAGTGATTAATCAGCATCAATGCAATTAAATGTTGCCATGATGTCAAAATATGATGAACCGTCCTTCCCTCTGAGTGTGGCTGCACATGGGAATGGATAACAGAAAATAAGCCAGGCAGGCTGATGGTTATTTTGGGTTGTTGATCACTTTAGTAGGCATAAGGGTTGTCTGACTGGGATGGTAAGAGATGCATCAATCGGTGGATAAGAATTTCTATAACATGTGAATGAGCTGGTTTATTACTTGAGTCTTTGAGCTTTGGGTGTAAACATTGAGTGCATCTGTTTTCCTCAGCCCGTTCTTACCACCCTGAGCAAGATCTTGCCAGGAATCTGAATTTCCTCTTCTATTTATCACTCTATCATCATCTCTTACTGTATTGCATCATCTTGTGTTTTGAATGCTAACTTGATCTTTTGTGTGTTGATTGAAGCTTTTTTTTTTGGGGGGGTGGATGGTGCAGGGCAGGGAAATATGCTTAGCTTAATATTGTAAACTCATGGACCTCCATTAAGGAATGAGGGTCTGTGTCCCAGTGTGTCCCAGTGGTCCTTGACTATCGCACCCCTAGTTGGCATGGACATACATCTGTGGGAAAATCTGGCTCCTTCAGACCCCAAACCAGGCCATTCTGTGAGCTGCTCTCTAAGACCAGCTCTCACCATCTCTCCTCAGCTCTTGGCTCACACAATGGCTCAAGAAATGTTCTACCGAGACAGAGTATTGCAGCCCAAGGATTGTGGAATCATTAGAGTAGGCCATTTCAGAAGAACATTTCATCAGGATTGGGTCTTTTCCGGACTAAACCACTCTGAAAATATTTCCTTCTCAAATTTTGCAGCACTGCCCATCACTTTTAAGCATCCCCTTCAAAATAAGGAGTCTGAGGAAGGAAGCACGGCTACATTCTGCTGTGAGCTGTCAAAACCCAATGCTGCAGTGGAATGGAGGAAGGGAGGAGTGGGGCTGCAGCCCAGCCAGAAGTATGAAATGAGGCAGAGGGAATGCTGGGTAGAGCTCTTAATACATAATCTCAAATTAGAAGATACAGGAGAATACAGCTGTGATTCTGGGGATCAAGAAACCAAGGCATCTTTAAATGTGAAAGGTAGGTGGTGTGAGCTGGCTCCTAAAGCAATATATTCCATCCAACATGCAAAGCAACAGTTTAGATATGAATATTTTGCAGTATGGTATTTTCCCCCCTCTATGTTTTCCTTTTCATCTGATATGCTAGGGTTATTTTTATTATTTTTTCTTAAACAAGAATGGAAGGGGATGATACTCTGTTCTTCCAGTGCTACATTTGAGTCTTGGCTTCTCAGAAGAAATAATTTCTAGCTATATGTTTAGGGAGGAATTAAAGAAATAGCAATACTTTAACATAACACCTGGACACTTCATGTGATCCCTAGCTTAAGTATTTAAAAAAACCATTTTCTTCCAAATCCTGGAGGAACACTGACAACGATATTCCTGATCTGACAAGGCCGTCCATGGAGTTTTCAACTTCTTTACTCTTGAGATCTTTGTTAGCTCAACTGAAGGATAAATTCATTTGAAGAATTCTATCCTGGGAAGAATTTGAGTCATGGAAAGAAGGAGACAAATGTTGTAACTGCTGGTGGCTGCTTCTGACACAGCAAGATCTCCTTGTAGCTCCAGGGAAATTAGAAAACATGGATCCTGCCTAGGAATATAGTGCTTGGAAAGCACAGTATCTTGTTCCCCGAAGTATCAGTCTAACTGTGTTAATCAGAACTTGACTCAGCCTTCAAAAAAAGCTCCTGTTCCTTCTTTTTCTTCCCCCCCCACTTTAGCTCTGCCAGTTCTTTTCAAAAAGGAGCTCAAGGACAAGGAGGCAGAGGAAGGAGCTGCGGCGAAATTCCAGTGTGAGCTGACAAAGGATAACGCAACGGTGGAGTGGAGGAAAGGCACAATGGAGCTCTTACCATGTGCCAAATATGAAATTAAATTAATTGGTCGCACAGCTGAACTCGTGATTCATAACGTAGAACCAGAAGATGCCTCTGATTACACATGTGATACCGGAGACCAGCAGAGCACAGCAGTCCTCAGAGTGAATGGTTAGCATTGCATCAGCGTGGAACAGAGAGGATAAAAGGAATTTGTGAAATTGTGTGAATGAGGTTCTTTTATTCATTGGTGAATAAGGCACCTTAAATGTTAAGATAAAGAGGAAAACAGGTGCCCAGTCATAAACCAGAATACAGAAATGTGGATCTTATGGGACAGGATTTTATAGACGGGGTATTTAAAACCCAGGGATCAGTGTATTGACCCCTTCCTCTGACACTCATGAAAGCAAGGAACTCTGCATCATGGAGATTTTGAAATTCTATTAGATCTTTATTTGTGACACTTTGCATTTATTTCTGACTCAGCTAAATCGATAACTAATCATGAGTCATTTACAAAAGCATTTTAAAAATTTCCTATTTTCGATTTTTGTAATGCCTACCCATGAAGATCCCGAAAACACTGTGTTTAAACAAACAAGGAATAATGCCTGCAATTAATCCCCACCTGTCAAATGTTTGTGGTCATGTCAAAACTGGTGGGTGGAACTTGTGGCTTTAATTCAAGCCACAACTATTTCACAACTACATCCTCTTGGTTGAACCTGACCCACGAAGCAGTCTCTGGGTCAGCTATGAGTAAAAGAGCCCCATGTTTGCTTTACATGTGTCACTACTGGGTCTAGACAGAGGAACCACAAGCACTGAGATCCCTGTTTTCACAACTGCTCACACATACACACACGATGGATATTCCCTTCTTGCTTCCGTCAGTGACCAGCTGTTGTCTGAGCTGGTGTTTGAATAAATGTATTCCAATCATTTGTGCATCGTCTGGTAGAACTCTCTGGTGATGATCTAGGGTCTTGAAAAGCCAGCAGGGAAATTGGAAATGTGTATAAAGCTCACATCGTTTCCAGTATTGGCAGTCATGAGTATTTCTATAAGAAATTAACAGCTTTACACTGTTGGGGTTTCCAATATCCAGAGCAGATGTATAAAAGGAGTGACAAGGTTGCTTTTGACTTTATGGGAAACAAACATACTTGGGGAACTTTCTGATCCTCTCCTGGTCTGGATATACAGGATATAGTTCTGTTTGTAGAGGTAAAAAAGGGTTGTTATTACCATATAACCACTTAATACAAATTTGTTCTGCAGCATCAGACCCCAGGTGCCTTGTGCTGAGTTGTGCAGACCCAGCATTCAAGCTAATGGATTGTGAGTTAATTATTTGTCACTTTGCAGCCATCAAACCCCGGCTGAAGCAGCAGCTGAAGAATGAAGAGGTGGAAGCGGGGGGAACGGCCAGGCTACGCTGTGAGGTTTCCATTAGCAAAGCAGAAGTGGAGTGGAGGAAGGATGGAGTCGTCCTTCATTCAAGCTCCAAGTATGAAATGTGGCAGGACGGCACCCTCCGCGAGCTGCGTGTTCACCGCCTGGAGCCTAGTGATGCTGGAGAGTATTCCTGCAAGGCTGGCGATGAGACGAGCTCCGCCAAACTGAGCGTGAAAGGCAAGACCTGCTTTACTGGGGGCAAAGGGATTTTCACTTTAGGATGCTAAGATTTTGCAATGTAATTCTTACTATTATGATAAAACCCTTGTGATAAATGCAGATCATAGGAAGGGTATAATTCAAATATCTTATGGTCAATGAGTGCATCGAAGGAAAGATTCCCTTGGAGGACAGGGAGGGTAAAGGAGCTGTAATTTGTGACTCATGGCTTGAAATATTTGCTTGACATCATACGCATGTGAGAGAACAGATGGCCTGTCCCCAGCTTCCAGTCACGTGGCAGCTGCATCTGGCCTTTGCATCGTGGTAGACAGAGCTTGCTTTCAGGTTGGACCACTAGCGTGGAACAATCACTGCTGGCAACTCTACAGGCTACTCAATATTACAGATAACTCTGTACGTTATGCCCAGCTGCGCCATTTCTCGTGCAGATGGTGACCTCAGCTGCATGAGTATGTTTTGTGCTTGCTCAGATGAAGATCGTGCTGCTTCTCCTCCCATCTGCCCCGGCAGATTTGGGGTCCATACAAGCTTTTGCCCATTGCAGGCTGGCTGTATGATCTTTGCACGGATCTGCAGGTGCCCCGCTGTCCTAGAAACGGGACTCAAGCAAACTGATGCTCAAATAAGTGCTCGTGCTAATCCAGTTAAGTCCCACTGAGAGCACAGAGCCAGCCAGATCCCCAGCCAGATCGGAGCGCCAGCACCGAGCGTATGCAGTTCTCGTTGCAGAAAGAGACAATAGAAGGGATCAGGTTTTAACGTTATTCTGTGAAAGTATCCAAGTGGGAATGTACTAAGTTTCAAACTTCTGAATTTTGGCATTTAGAATTCACACCTTATTCACTCAATTACATTATCAAACACATCAGTTTAAAAATATCCCAAACAATGAGGTTTGCTATGAGGGTGGTGGAGCACTGGAACAGGTTGCCCAGGGAGGTGGTTGAGGCCCCTTCCCTGGAGATATTCAAGGGGAAGCTTGATGAGGCCCTGGGCAACCTGGTCTAGTTGGGGGTGTCCCTATTGACTGCAGGGAGGTCGGACTAGATGACCCTAGAGGTCCCTTCCAGCCTGGACCATTCTATGATTCTACGAATACTCAATGTATCTCAGAGAAAGGGCAAGGAATAAAACCAAGAACCCAAAGATATTGGCCGTGTTACCAAGTACACTGAAAGCAGTGAATTAGTAACATTCAAAATTTGATTTGAGAAGCTGTGAAACCTGCATCCTTGGAGGTGCTTAAAGCTCAGCTGGGCAAGGTACTGAGCAGCCTACTATAAACTGGCCCTGCTTTGAGCAGTGGTTGGACCAGATGACCTCCAGAAGTCCCCTCCAACATAGAATATTCAATGCTTCTATGTTTTGAACCGTGTTTTCCCTTTCATGGCTTGACTACTGATGGACTGTTTGCAGAGCCTGATGTGACCATCGTGAGTGGCCTAAAGGACATGGCGGTGTTTGAAGGGGACGATGTCACGTTTCGGTGCCAGGTCTCTCATGAAAACGCAAGGGACGTTGAATGGAAGCTGCAAGACGTTGCTCTGCAAAATAATGAAATGAATGAGATCTCAGTGGAGAAAGGAAAGATCCACACCCTGACGTTAAGGAAGGTGACTGAGCAGGACATTGGCACCATCACTTTCCGAGTGGGACCCCACACGTCGACAGCAGAGCTCACAGTAAAAGGTAAGGGCTCTCTGTGATGTGGGAAAGGAACAGGACTGGGGGGACAACAGGTGACGTTTTCTTATGCTAACAGTAAATTCAAAGCCATCATTCACCCCTTCTTAGCTCACTGTAGTAGGGTGCTCGTGCTCCAGAGCATCCACAACGTACATAATGTGGTCTCTTATATTGTCATCACTATGGACAGACAGTGAGTATGTCACCGGGGTCCTGAAACTAAGTAGTTCCTGAAGAAATTATTGGGGTAACCCCAGTGTGATTGATAGATCTGTATTTTTATTGCTTTCACTTTCCCTTTTCTTTTTCTTCTTTGGGGTCTGTCTTTCTCTAAACACTGTTTTGAAGAAATTCTCAGTCAATTATCCATCCCCTTCCCTCCTTGAAGCTGGTCTGGTCAAAGTCCCCATCCTACCTGAACAGGTTAAAACATCTTTAAAGTTTATTAGTACTTCAGTAGCAACAAGTCTTGGGTGGATTTAATCCAAAATCTATTCTCTTGTTTTAATTCTAATCATAGAATTGTCTAGGTTGGAAGGCACCTTTCAGATCCTTGTGTCCAACCATCAACCCAACTGACAAAACCCATCACTAACCCATATCACTAAGCTCAACGTCTACCCATCTTTTAAATATCTCCAGGGATGATGATTCCACCACT